>SNQJ01S0020460.1:126360-149131 GCA_010110895.2 Picea sitchensis
TGAATAAAACAAAATCTAGAACAATAAAATAAAAAATGAATTTAAACTAACTATAAGTTCTAAACAAACATTGTTTATAATTTCCTTTCAAATATGATCTTAAAATTCTAGAATCTTCAAGTTAATGAAGAAGAGAAAAATATTAATTTTGGTTTTTTTACAAAATCAAACAAATGATAGATAATTCTTTTTTATTTATTATTATTATTTTTATTTTAAAATGAGATGCAAAATGAAAAAAAAATAATTTAATTAATTAATATCACCAAATGATTTTATGAAAATGAGAAACCAACCAAGATATTATTTGATGAAGTATTGAACACATTATTCAAAATAGTCAAACTTGCTAATGAACAAAAGAAAGAACACATAATCATAATTTAAACGAAAGTAGATAGTTGATAAAAATTAACGTTTTTGTTTAAATTGAGATTTCTATGCTCGTTTCTAAATTTTGATATATACTCTTGTAATGAATGTCTCATAGTATAGTGAATGTCTTAAGTTTGTCCCAAAGCAAGCCAAGTTATGAAACTATTTGAAAAATGTTGATTCTGTAGCTCATCATAATTATCAAGATTCTAATAGGGGGCCTTTAAATTTTGTAAAACTTTAAGGGGAGTTGTTGGGGCCCAGCAGGGCCATATAATATGGAATCTCCTCAACAATCGGATATCTCCAGGTTTCCATGGTGTCTGGATCAGGTAAGTCTTAAGGATCGCGGGGAGGAGAATTTCTTGTTCCAAGACCTGTGAAGCTGGATGAAGACCCTTCTTCATTACAGAGAGTGTTTGAACTACCCTGAGAGGAGTGAGCTCGCTCACACATATTAGACCTAAGAATGAAGGAGAGACTAAAAGATCCCTGACGAAGAATTAACATTGGCTCAAAGACAGGATACAACCTGCACTCTGAGAAGGAAAGACGTTCATGCCAGGTAGCAACAATACTTTCCTCCCAAGGATGAATACACTGACTCATAACAAGGGACGGAGGACTAAGAATCAAATTCAACATTGTAGAAAATGAGGGGGGACTAAAGAGTGATAACTTCTCAGTCCTCAAGCGTACCAAAAATCTCTTGGGTGGTGACCCTCCCTCGAATATGGTATGTGGGATGGTACTTCCCATTAATCCCAATAGGACAGAGTATAACCGGCAAAGAAAGGTATTGATGAGAGTTCCATCAGGTGGCACAACCTCTGCATGGCATAACATGAACAAGGTCATAGTAGGGATAACACCCCATCTAAAATTAGTGAAATGAGATTTTAAATTTAATTAATTAAATTATGTTTACATTCAAATCAAAAAGTTATTTATCAAATATAAAGTTATTTAGTGAAACTCTATAATTACTCTTTATATTCTCCTAAAACTAAATTTAAAAAAAAAAAAACATCGTAAAGTTATTTTCAAGTATTATTAATCATGAAATTTGAAATGATATTTATTAAGAATATGCCAAAGTTATTTAATATCAAATCATTAACATAATCATAAATATTTTATATACTTTAATCATTAGCATAATGATAAATATTTTATATATGGTATAAGGCCATTATTAATAAAGAGATTGTCAAAACCATGATTATTTTGCATAATTTTGTAATGATAATAATGAAGAAGAAGAATACAAATATATTTTTATTTGTGATGGTTATTCTTTGTTAAAATTTTGATATTATCGTGAATTATTATTTTTTTAAATCGTGGTAAAGTCATTTTCAAGTATTATTGATTTATTTATTTATTTATAAGATGGAATAATATTTATTGAGAATATTCCAAGGTTATTTATTATCAAATCATAGATATAATCATAAGTATTTTGTATATTTTAATGGGATGGTATCAACGTCATTATTAATAAAGTTATTGTCAAAATCATGATTATTTTACATAATTGTGTGATGATGATAATGAAGAAAAATAATACAAATATTTTTTTTTTATTTGTGATTGTTATTTTTCATTAAAATTTTGATTTATTAAATTTTAAAGGAAAAAAAAATTAATTGGTTTGCTTAAAATTTTATTTTTATATTTAAAAATATTGTAAAAATGTTTTTCTCAATTTTCATAGTTTTTATAAGTTAATAAGTTAGGAAGATACACAATGTTACAAATATTTTGAAATTAAGATTTAATGTGCACATACATGGGACATTTTAAGAGAAAGTGTGATGAGATAGTAGTTAGGATATGCAAAGTGTAAATAAGTAAATGTGGGTTTGTCA
Source organism: Picea sitchensis (assembly GCA_010110895.2). Taxonomy (NCBI): domain Eukaryota; kingdom Viridiplantae; phylum Streptophyta; class Pinopsida; order Pinales; family Pinaceae; genus Picea; species Picea sitchensis. The sequence continues at coordinate 128,607 of SNQJ01S0020460.1, forward strand.
AAATAGGTCTAGCTTAGATGGTTAAGAGGAGAAGTAGGTATACTCCCTACCCAAATCAAAATTTGAAAGATATCGCAATCCAATTTCTTAAAGACAATTTAACAATAGTTGTTGAAAAACATTCCAAAATAATTTACCAAAAGTTGTTGAAAAACATTCCAAAATGGTTTCTCAAAAGTTGTTGAAGAATCATCAAGTTAAAATTAATTTTTATAGAGTATTATCATGATCATTTTGTTAAAGTAATCTATAATTATCTATATCAAATAGTTTAATCGTTGTTTATATCAATTGTAGATCAATTTTCAAGGATATACATTGAAATCATTTTTCATGATTTGCTTGAAGAGTAGTAGTAGAATGAACCTTCTCAACTTTCAATTTGTTGGATATGAGATGTTAGAAAGAAAATGACTTTTGATTAATGTTTTTATCATCTACATCGTTTTTAGTTAGTAGAAATATCTTAATGAATTTGAAGTTGTCTTCTCCAGTCCAAAATGTTTTAATATGTTGTAACGATGTACATTGCACAATATTTGTACTCTATGATATCCCTGAGGAACACAAATGACAGTGAAGTCATATGGAATCCAATTCTCCAGCAAAAATTCACATAACTCATCATCTGACAAAGTCACTTCAGAGTTTTGTAAGACTGTATACATATTCATACCAAATCTAACAATTATACATAAGCTTCTCTAAAATCATTAAACCTAAACTATTAAAACTACACAAACATTGTCAATTCAATTGTCGATGGTCTTAATCATAAAGTTGAAATATTACAAATAAGTAATTCACTTCCTGTAACATGCATTCTCAAATTTCATTAATGGATAAATAATTGAATAGGCTTATGATGATTGTGAATGGAATTACCTTTTCCAGGAAAACAATGTCATCAACACTTTACTACTTGAACTAGAACTACATCTCTTTGAACTAGAACTACATCTCTTGATCATATAGAACTACATCTCTAGAACTAGAACTACATCTCTTGATCATATGGATTTATATTGTGTCATGTTGCATGACATTCTACTTGAAAACCAATAACCTTCAACATGGACCTCTCACTTTATAAGTAAGACCAATAAAATAAAATGTGAAAGTCATCTCAATCCAATTTCTTGAGGACGGTGTAACAAAGGTGGTTGATCTCGAGGACGGTGTAACAAAGGTGGTTGATGGATCATGGTGATAAGATTTTTGTTGAGAAATGTTTGAAAAGAATCTTAAAGCCAGATGTCAAAGGGTACGATTTCTCTTTTGGGTGTACACCTAACCATTAAGTCTATTACTGTAGATAGTTTTGACCATTAACCTTCTTATGGGAGTTGAAGAGTCCACATAAATGCTTTAAAACGCACATAGTTTTGACTAATAACCTTCTTATGGGACTTGGAGAGTACACTTGAATGTTTTATTTTAAATTTAGAATAAATCAATTTTAATAGTTTAGAATAAATTAATTTCAATGTAGATATTTTAATTAATAAAAAAAAATTTAAAGTTAGAATAAATTAATTTATAGTTTTAACTTATATATAATGAAAGTAATGAAAGTTGAAGAATTTATATGAATGTTTTATTTTAGATTTAGAATAAATTAATTTTAATAATTTAGAATAAATTTGTTTTAATGTAGATAATTTAGACTAATAACCTTTTTATAAATAAGAGTTGAATAGCTCACATGAATGTCTTATGTTATTTTTAGAATAAATTAATTTTAATAATTTATTGTCATGTTATTGAATTGATAATAGCATTTCAACTTCTTCCCTAAAAATAAGGTTTAAACCTTTAACAAAATTGTAACAATTAATCAAACAAAATTAATCAAACAAAAATATTAAGAAAAAATATATATTTATAAATATTTTAAATGTTAACATATTAGTAATTATTATATCATAGTGAAATGAGATTTTTCTTTTTGGTAAGTTAGAAAATTTTATTACCTGCTAAAAAAATAATGTACATATAGTTTGAGTACATTGACCCATCATAGCTATTATTCAAGCCTAGTGGCTCCCTAAGGGGTCAAAAAATAAGATAGTCTGAAAATAGATATGTTGTTTGGATAATTTGACAAAACAACTAACCTATCATAGATTATAGAAAACAGATTAGGCCCAAAACTTGGATTGAAACTTGAAACTGTAAAAAAACACAATTAATCATGGTGTTGAACATGTCCCTGATGAGAAGCGTTTCCTGGTGGAAGAGGAATAGGTTCACAGAGCAGGATGGTGTCTTGAGTAGTCACATCGAGAACTGAGCATTGAACAATCGAGCTTTCTTGCATCGCCACGAGCCAAGAGAAGCACCGGTGGAGTTGTTCCATGCTAAATTTTAAGTAAGGTCCATATAATCTGGAATCTCCTCAACAATCGGGCAGCTCCAGGTTTCCATGGCATCCGGATCAGACTAGGATTGAGGAGCATGGGGAGGAGAATTTCTTGTTGCATGACTCATGAAGTTGGATGAAGACCCTTCTTTATTACAGAGAGTGTTTGTCCTACCCTGAGAGGAGCGAGCTCGCTCATGCATATTGGACCCAAGAATGAAGGCGAGACTGACAGAGCCCTGATGAAGAATGATCATTGGCTCTGAGACAGGATGCGGCCTACACTCTGAGAAGAAAATACGCTCAAGCCAGGTAGCAACAATGCTTTCCTCCCAAGGATGAATATATTGGTTCATAATGAGAGACAAAGGACTAAGAATTGAATTCGACATTGTAGAAAATGAGGGGGGAGTAAAGAACAATAATTTCTTTGTCCTCAAGCATGCCAAAAATCTCTTGGATGGTGGCCATCCCTCATATATGGTATGCAGGATAGTACTGCCCATTAATCCCGACAGGACAGAGTATAACCGATGGAGGAAGGTGTTGGTGAGAGTGCCACCAGGTGGCACAACCTCCACATAGCATAACATGAACAAGGTCATCGTCAGGATGACACCCCATCCCAGGTTAGTGAAATGAGATTTTAAATTTAATTAATTAAATTATTTTTCCAATCAAATGAAAAAATCATTTATTAAATATCAAGTTATTTAGTGAAACTCAATAATTACTCTTTATATTCTCGTTAAAAAAAAATTAAAAAGAATCATGATAAAATTATTTTAAAGTATTATTGAATATCTTTTGTTTCTTTTTCTTATTTATAAGATGAAATAATATTTATTAATAATATTTCAAAGTTATTTAATATCAAATCATTAACATAATCATAAGTATTTTATATATTTTAATGGTCATAGCATCAAGGTCAAAACCATAATTATTTCATAATTTTGTGATGATAATAATGAAGAATAATAATACAAATATTTTTCTATATGTGATTATTATTATTTTTTAAAATTTTGATATTATCATGAAAATAAATTTTAAAATAATAATAATATAATAATAATCTATTTTTAAGGTCACGGTCAGGTTAGCACATCAAATTTGGTGTATGAGACCCCCTTGTTTGTGGGACAAGGGACCCCCCTCCACCCAGCAATTTGACTGGTAAAGTCTACGAAGGTATACATACCCTACCCCCCTCTAGATTTGACCCTATGACCTCTTAAGAGGAAACACATATTCTTAACCATTAGACCCACTCAGACTCTATGATAAAGTAATTTTAAAATATTATTGAATCTTTTTTTTTTCTTATTTATAAGTTAGAATAATATTTATTGAGAATATACCAAGGTTATTTAATATCAAATCATTAACATAATCATAAGTATTTTTATATTTTAATGATAATGGTATTAAGGTCATTATTAATAAAGTCATTGTCAAAACCATGATTATTTTGCATAGTTTTGTGATGATAATAATGAAAAAGAATAACATAAATATTTTTTTTATTTGAGATAGTTTTTCTTCATTAAAATTCTGATTTATTAAATTTTAAAAGAAAACAAAAAATTAATAGGTTTTCTTAAAATTTTATTTTTATATTAAAAAATATTGTAAAAAAGTTTTCACCAAATTTCATAGTTTTTATAAGTTAACAGTGTAGGAAGTTACATAATGTTATAAATATTTTAAAATTAAGATTTAATGTAAACATACATGGGACATTCTAAGAGAAAGTGTTATGAGATAGTAGTTAGGATATGTGAAGTGTAAATAAGTAAATGTGGGTTTGTCAAAATAGGTCTAGCTTGGATGGTTAAGAGGATAAGTAGTTATACTCCCTACCCAAATTAAAATTTGAAAGATATGTCAATCCAACTTCTTGCAGATGATTTAACAAAAGTTGTTGAAAAACATTCCAAAATAATTTACCAAAAGTTGTTGAAAAACATTCCAAAATGGTTTATCAAAAGTTGTTGAAGAATCATTAAGTTAAAATTAATTTTTATAAAGTATTATCATGATCCTTTTGTTAAAGTAATCTATAATTATCGATGATCAAATTGTTTAGTCATTGTTTATATCAATTGTAGATCAATTTTCAAGGATATACATTGAAATCATTTTTCATGATTTGCTCGAAGAGTAGAAGTAGAATGCACCTTCTGAATTTCCAATTTGTTGGATATGAGACGTTAGAAAGAAAATGGATTTTGATTAATGTTTTTATCATCTACATCATTTTTAGTTAGTATAAATATCTTAATGAATTTGCAGTTGTCTTCTCCTCCAAAATGTTTTGATATGTTGGAACGATGTACCTTGCACAATATTTGTACTCTATGATATCCCTGAGGAACACAAATGAAACTGAAGTCATATGGAATCCAATTCTCCAGCAATAAGTCACATAACTCCTCATCTGACAAAGTCATTTCAGAGTTTTGTAGGACTGTGTACATATGCACACCAAATCTAAACAAGTATGCATAAGCTTCTCTAAAATCATTGAACCCAAACTATTAAAACTACACAAACATTGTCAATCCAATTGTCAATGGTCTTAATGGGAAATCTACTTTGTTTATGCTTTCGTTTTTATACTTAATCATAATGTTGAACTATTGCATGTAAGTAATTCACTTCATGTAGTGTGCATTCTCAAATTTCTTTTATGCATAAATAATTGAATAGGCTTATGATCATTGTGAATGGAATTATATTTTCCAAGAAAACAATGTCATTGTCACTTTACTACTTGAACTAGCACTAATTCTCTTGATCATACATTGAGTATTTTATAACTATGCCAAAAAGACTCTTAGAGAAGTACGTGATAGGCCTTTAGTTATGTACATTAATAATTGATGTAGGGATTTTCTGAGGGTCATAACTTTTGACTCAATTATTCGTTTGGGCTCAAAATTTTATAAGGAGTTGCATCTCGAAGAGTTCATTGTCGTGTCAATTTTATCCTTGAGATCAGACATCATTTCAACACTTTTCTGGGGCCAAATTCCTTCATACAAGGCCTCAAATTGGGGTTTCAGTGTTTTTTACGGGAAATTTTAAATTATCAGTTATCTCTTAGTTTATGAACTTAATCAGAAATGTGGGTTGACAAATAATGTCACTCTAGTTAGCTCTTAGTTATTGGTCAGTTTTAGATTCATGTGAGAATTTCCTAAAATCAGTTGTTTTTGAAAATCCCACATAGTAGTTATAAGTGGTTGAACTTCCATTGTAATAGTTAGGATGGAGAAGGAACAAAAGAGAGTTATTTTCCATTCTCGTGTGTTTGCATGGTTTTTAGATCTTGGGAATGAATCTCAGTTTATTGGCTACATCATCTGGTATAAGAGAAGGGAAATGGTTGGGAGAGGAAGAGGAAGAGAAAGTCTTTCTGAGATGCGCAAAGCTATGCAAAACCTCCAAAGGAAAGTAGCAGATCTTACAAACATGTTGGCTAGTTAGAGAATAATACAAAGAGAAGTGTCTAATGAGGAGACAAACCATGAAGATGTAGATCAACATATAGAACATGAAGAACATGAAGAAGAATAATTAGATCACATGACTTTTGAAGAAAGGATGCTTAGGGCTCTAGAAGGGAGAAATGATAGGATCAAGATGGAAGTTTCGGAATATGCAGGGAATCTTGAACCAGAAGAGTTAATAGATTGGTTGAATGCCATGGATTTTGTTTTGAATGGAAGCCTATGCTAGAGGAAAAGAAGGTGAAATTTTCATGCACCAATTTGAAGGGTCATGCCATGATCTGGTGAGATCATGTGCAGAAAGACAAAGTGAAAAAAGGAAAAGACAAAATTAGGACCTGGAGCAAGATGGAAAAAAAATTGCAAGAATTTTTTTTGCCTCTGGATTATTCCCAGACCCTTTTTCGTAGATTTCAGAACTTGAAGCAAAACATATCCACCATGGAGGAACTCACAAACTAGCAAAGACAACAAAGACAGAGTATAAACACTGAATATTATTGGCTTCAGATGAATATTTTCCGAACCAGATGCACTTATGGGGGAAAGGTATGTCAAGTTATTTTTTATAGTGGCAGATGTGAGAATATGGTTTCCAATAAGATGGTACATAATTTGAAATTACATTGTGAAATAGATCCCCATCCTTATCGAATTGCATGGTTCAAAAAGGGGAATGAAGTCACCATTAATAAAAGATGTTTGATCAAGTTTTCCATCGATAATACTTATAAAGATGAAGTATGGTGTGATGTCATTATGATGGATGCATGTCATCTATTATTGGGGAGGCCTTTGCAATATGACAGAAAAGTCATGCATGAGGGAGGAAATAATACCTACACCTTCTGTAAGGATGGGTCGAAAGTCATCTTATTGCCCCTTAAGGTTGAGGGAAAAACTGAGAATGTTTTGTCAGAAAGAGAGTTTGTTAAGGAAACAAAAGAAACATGATTATGATATGCATTAATAGTGCGAAAAGGAGTTGTGGAAGATGTACCAATTCCTACTGAAGTGGCCAAGTTACTAGAATAATATGTTGATGTTATCCCTAATGAACTACCTGATGGTGTTCCACCAAATAGGAATATTCAACATCGCATTGATCTAATCCTAGGATCATATTTACCTAATCAGGTAGCTTATAGGATGACTCCTGCCCAACATGTAGAGCTCAATTGACAAGTGACAAAAATTATAAAGAAAGGTTTGGTAAGAGAAAGCATGAGTCCTTGTTTTGTATCGACATTGTTTACTCCAAAAAAGGATAATACATGGAGGATCTGCACAGATAGCAGAGAAATCAATAAATTTACCATCAAATATCAGTTTCCAATACTCTGCTTGGATGACATGAAGGATTTGCTAGTCGATTTGTTGACATGAAGGATGACATCAAATATCGGTTTACAAGATCGATTTGCAAAGTGGATACCACCAGATCCACATTCGCAAAGGGGATGAATTGAAAACTGCCTTCAAGACCAGGGATGGACTATATGATTCGATGTTGATGTCATTTGGCTTGTCCAATGCACCTAGTACTTTCATGCGGTTGATGAATATTGTGCTTCGACCTTATATTGGTAAGTTTGTTGTCATTTATTTTGATGATATCCTTGTTTCCAGCAACAACAAAAAAGATCACTTCCAACATTTAAAAATTATATTGGATGCATTGAGAAAACATTAACTTTATGAAAACATGAAGAAATGTAGGCTCCTGCAAGAAAGTTTGGTATTTATGGGTTTTTGCATCTCATCAGAAGGAGTCAAGATGGATTCATAGAAGGTCAGAGAAATTTTGGAGTGATCTAGTCCTAGGAGCATAACAGAGGTAAGAAGTTTTCATGGTTTGGCTACCTTTTACTGAAAATTTATTCAAAATTTTAGCAGTATTGTATCACCCATAACATATCGCACCAAAGGAAAGACATTCATGTGGACCAATGAAGCTGAGGAAGTTTTTAAGTTTCTAAATAAGAAGGTAACTAAGGCACCCATATTAGCCTTACCGGATTTTGATAAAGTGTTTGAGGTAGACTGTGATGCTTCACATGTAGGAATTGGAGCTATACTTAGCCAAGAAGGTAGACCAATTTCATTCTTTAGTGAAAATTTGAATGAGGTAAGACATAAATACTCCACATATGATGTAGAATTTTATGCAATTGTGCAAGCATTGTGACATTGGAGGCAATATTTAGTGTTGAAAGAGTTTGTGTTATTTACCAATCACATTGCATTAAAATATGTGAACATCTGAAAAAAAATTGAATAGTAGACATGCAAAATGGGTCTCTTTCTGACAAGGCTACACCTTTGTTCTGAAGCACAAATAAAGACAACAAAATCAAGTTGCAGATGCTTTGAGTCGATGCATTGTTCTTTAACAACCATGGAAAATCAAGTAATTGGGTTTGTTGCATTAAAGGATCTCTATGTGTCTCATAATGGTTTTCGAGAGATTGTGGAATAGTTGAAGAATCCAGTCGTTGGGAACATGGATCTTAATCAGGGTGAATATTTTATGCAAGACGTCTACCTCTTCAAAGGAAAATAACTATGCATTCTAGTTGGTTCAATGAGGGAAAACGTTATCAGAGACCTTCACAGTAGTGGTTTGGAAGGACATTTTGGAAAGGATAGGACACTAGCCTTAATCGAAGATAAGTATTACTGGCCAAAGATGAAAAAGGATATAACCAGGTATGTGGCACGGTACAGGATTTTCCAAATGGATAAAGGACACTCACTAAACACAGGGTTGTATATGCCATTACCAGTTCCCACGGGCCCATGGACAGATCCGAGCATAGATTTTGTGTTGGGGCTCCCAAACACACAGTAATGTAATGAGTCTATTTTTGTGGTTGTTAATAGGTTCTTTAAAATGGCTCATTTCATTGCTTGCAAGAAAACTAGTGATGCATCGAGGGTGGAAGAATTGTTTTTTTTAGAAGTTGTTAGATTGAATGGGGTTCCAAAAATTATTACCTCTAATAGAGATACTCGGTTCTTGGGTCATTTTTGGAGGACTTTATGGAAGAAAATGGGGAGTAAATTATATTTCAGTAGTGCCTATCACCCCCAAACAAATGGGCAAACCGAGGTAGTAAATCGGAGTTTGGGAAACATGTTAAAGAGCATGGTTGGAGAGAAGCCCAAGCAGTGGGATTTGGCTTTACCTCAAGTAGAATTTTTCTACAATAGTTCACTGAATAGATCTACAGGTAAACCTCCATTTCAGGTTGTTTAGGGTAGAAATCCTATGGTTGTCCTAAATTTGGTGCATTTTCCACTTGGGGATAGGATTAGTGATGATGGGGAATCATTTGCAGAACACATTCAACAGTTGCAGCAACAGGTGAGACAAAAGTTGCAGGCCAATAATGATTTTTTTTTTTTTTATAAAACATGGTTACCGACGATATATGGTATTCAATGAAGGTGATTTGGTGATGGTTTATTTACGGAAAGAGCAGTTTCCTAGAGGAACCTACCACAAATTGAAGTATAAAAAAATTGGTCCTTGCAATATTCTCAAGAAAATCAATGACAATGCTTATAAGGTCGATTTACCAGCTGATATTGATATCTCCCCTGTGTTTAACATTTTTATTTGTATATATTCCATGGGAAAGATATGGGTTATGATAGTGAGGCAGAGCTAGATTGGCAACAGGCCATTCCGAGCAAGAAAAAGGAAAACATTGTGCATATTATAGATAAGAAAACCCTTCATACTTGACAAGGCCAATACAACCGATATATGGTCGAGTAGGAAGGCATAGCACCAATAGAGAGTACATGGATTATAGAGAGGGAATTGATGAACCTAGATCATGTTAAGTGGCAATAGTTTGAAGACAGTAACTTGCAGGAGCTACATTCTTTTCAACCAAAGGAGAATGATGTAGGGATTTTCCAAGGGTCATAACTTTTGACTCGGTTATCCACTTAGGATGAAATTTTACAAGGAGTTGTGTCTCGAAGAGTTCACCATCATGTTGATCTAATCCGTCAAATCAAACATCGTACACCTTTTTGGGGCCAAATTCCCTCATATAAGGCCTCAAATTAGGGTTTTGGTGTTTTTTACGAGAATTTTTGAATGTGTAATTATCAGTTATCTCTCAGTTTATGAACTTAATTAGAAAAGTGAGTTGAAAAATAATGTCACTCTAGTTAGATATTATTTATTGGTCAGTTTTAGAGTCATGCAAGAATTTCCTAAAATTAGTTGTTTTTCTAAGATTAGTTATTTTTCTAAAATTAGTTGTTTCTTAACATCTCAGATAGTAGTTATAAGGGGTTGAACTTCCATTGTAACAATTAGGATGGAGAAGGAATAAAAGAGCTTTATTTTCCATTCTCATGTGTTTGCATGGGTTTTAGATCTTAGGAATGAATCTTATTTTATTGGCTACGTCAATAATCTACTTATGGCATGCCAAAGGGCACTTGCTTTAATCTCAAAAGCTTGTTGAATGGCATGTAAGGTTAGAGTTGGATAAATCATAACTTGAAAATTCATTTCTTCATAACTTGAAACTTCATTTGTGTCCCAACTCAAAACTTACTTGGTTATGATTCGACCATTAAGAGGGTGCATGACATGGAAAAAATGCTTGATGAAGTTCATGATAGTTTTCCATTCCCATGAAGCTTCATAGGACATGAATGTTCTTCAATGATAGCTAGTTGAAAATTGTTGAATCCTTCATTGGATCAATGCCAAGTCCATCTTGATTCATGCATAATCTAATTTAAACAAGTTTTTTATGCAAAATGTACACTTTCCCAAAACCTATTGTTTTTTGTCCTTTCAAGAGAGCAATCTTGTATGGAATGCCACATGTTTGAAACATCTAAAAAAAATGTATAGTGAAAATGGTAGGATGGCTTATTTTTAAAGAGTCAACCAAGAATCGTATGCTCTGAAACTAAATGGTATGAAAAAAATCCCCAAATAGCATAAAAATAGAAAAAATAAGTAAATCCATACCTTTAGAATCATAAAGAAGCAATGAATAAGAAGCCACTTTGAGGGGGAAACATCCATTTACAATATATCCAATGTATAATACAAGATGCCAATACAAATGAATCTTATTTATTATAAATAGGAGATAAAGTGAGCATGATTTAAGATACTACTAAGTTGACCTAACCATAAATAATTTACTAATAATGAAATAGGGTTACAGCCTTAATAGTGGACCTTGCCTTTCTCACTTCAAGGGAGCTAGTTACATCTTGGTGCTATATAAGATGGCCCTATGAGTCAATCTATAACATGGTGAATATGTGTGTAATATATTATGTATGATGAGAAATTATTGGTGGTACTTAAGTGTTGTAACGGTTTCTTTAGACACTACCTCTCTCTTGGAATAATAGCTCTCTGGTCTACCTAATCCTTTGATTCTCCAAAAGACATTTACTAGTTGGGCCTTGGCATTGAGCTCTACACTAGGAATTCATACAATATATTTACATATTTTATACAGATGGTCATTACATACTATCATTACAACACTTATTTAAAATTTGCACATAATTTAATCCAATACAATCGAGGGGTTTAAAATAGGGACATTACTGTAGGACAATGCCATCACTTAACAAGATAATATGCACCACAATTCCAAACAAGTAAGACTATAAGATCCCTCTCTTGCGCACACATGATTTGACTTATTATTTGAGGACATTTGCGTGCAAGTGATCCGGTTTAGTATATGGTTGTTTGTTTCGCTTATGGATTCTGATGATGATGTTGTTGGATTATGATGTTATGTTATTTAATATCTATGTATAGACAGGTGATATTGATGGGTTTCTCCTAAGTGTGCAAGTCACTTGACAGATCGAGGATATCGATGGCATCAATGGACCTCCTTGGACTCCAGATCGAGTAAGGGAGTGGACTATATATGGTTTGGGTATTTCTATTTATGCATGTGTGATACATGATCGAGTATATTATGATGTTGTTATGGATCATTGACAATGTTTTGTTGATGGATGTAGGCTAACAATTTCTTGCTAATCAGACTCACATAAGGAGTAAAGGGGCCATGCACAACAACCCGATATTGAGGGAGAGGTGTGGCATCAACCCTACCACATCCTACTAGCACTCCCGTCGTGGCTCAAATTGTAGGTTAACGATTACCCTTTTCGAGAGATCCATGATGTCATGAGAGAAGACTGAGATAGTCACTCATGAAGATTCTAAGGGGTGCGCAATAAGGTAGGGTCATTATTCCTTAGAGGCCCTTAGTCTCTCACAAGGTCGCATGATGGAGTATTGACTCCAAGGGTTGGACAACTACCAAAATCATTCAAAGGCGAGTGGCACCCTTGGAGCACATAGTGCGTCTTGAAGGCCACAAAACATAATTAAAACTTGAATAAAGGCGAGTGGAACCCTTGGAGCACATAGTGCGTCTTGAAGTGCACATTGCATAATTAAAACTTGAATAAAGGCGAGCGGCACCCTTGGAGCACGGAGTGCATCTTGAAGGGAATTTTGTGATCTTAATAAAAGTGAGTCAATGAACCTAGGTTCCTAGAAAACAATATTTGTTTTGATATGGTCAGACTTAAAATAATTATTAAATGAGTAATTTTTATTAATTATAAAATCTCCTTAAAAATTCTAAGCCTAGTTTAAAAATTTTAACCTAAGTCTAAAGTGGGTAAGAAGACAAAAATTTGAACTATAAATTTAATAAATAATGGGGGATGAAGAAAAATAAAGTTAGGAATTGAAAGAGTAAAAATTTGTATCTAAAGATTTAATTATATAAATGTCTGCAAAAGAATACCAAATTGGAACTAAGATAAGAAAGGAAATAAATATAAAAATGAATGTGGAAGCATAGAAAGGAATCTAGTCTAGTCTAACTAAAGAACTTTCCTAAATTAAACACAACTAAGTTTTAGAAAGATGTCAGCCATTAAAAATGAAATAGAGGGAATAAAGGGACAGCTAGGAGCGATTTTAGGAGTGTTTTTAGGATGGGTGAGGGAAATTGACATTTAATTAAATTAAATAGTTATTTTTTGGTGTGACTAAAGGATCGGGTGATAAGCGTACGGGGGAGAGTAATTCCTAATTAATTTTTAAAAAAATGAATTTAATGTGCAATTGACAAGTGGACACTAAGAAACATTCTATAAAAGAAATGGCTATGAGGAGAAATGGATCATGACTGGTATGTGTAAAGTTATTTTGTCATAATTTCTTTGACTGATTTTTCTTGAAAGAGTTGGGATACCCAACTCGAAAAAGAGAGAGTGGTAGCTCGACCTTGTGATGCGAGCTGGGAGCTAGAGTTTTCGGGTTGTGTTTGTGCGTGGCCCCTTTGTGGCTCGAGGGGATAAGGGGGAAGAAGAGTACCCCTAGCTTTGGCTGGGAGATACTGGTGGGGTCTTCACGGTTAGAAAGTAGGGAGCGGGACAGAGTGCAAGCATGAGAGATCATCATCGACTTCTTTCCTTCAGTTACGGTATTTTATTTAAATTTGTAATCGCATTGGATTAATTTGTATAATCAAGTTTTTGTTTTTACCTTGCGTAACTGTGTGAGATATTAAGATCAAGAGATAAGATCCTAGATGCTTTTATAAATGCTAGAGACAGATTCCTAATAATTTCACCGACATTTTTAATGTAAATCTGAGCTTGAATGTAAACATATATAAATGTTTGACCATCGTCATTGTTAATTTCAAATCTTATCTAAATGTATACATATATAAATGTTTGACCACCACCATTGTTAATTTCAAATCTGAGCTTGAATGTCTACATACAAAATGTTTGATCACCGCCTCGTTAATTTCAATCTGAGCTTGAATGTCTACATACAGAATGCTTGATCACTGCCCTTTAATTTGAACCTGAGTTTGTACTATCCGATCCATAACACATTTTTTCCAAATCAATTTTTTTCTCTAATGAGGTCACTGCCAGCCAAAATTGATCTGGAACTGATAAAAAATTCTTCTGATCCTTAACCATGTTTTTGCTTACTCTCCAGCGAAGTTTTACTCTTCCAATGCACACTCCACCTCTGTGTTTTTGTTGAAGGATGCCCAGGAAATTTACCCACATTTTTGCTCACTCTCTAGCGAAGTTTTACTCTACCAATGCACATTCCACCTCTGTGTTTTTGCTGAAGGATGCCTAGGAAATTTACCCTCCTTACCTCTGTATTTTTGGTGTAAAAACGTGCTCAGAATGTGGGGGAAAATAGCAAGAGTTTTTACCCTGCTTACCTCTGTGTTTTTGGTGTAAAAACGTGCTCAGAGTGTGGGGGAAGCTAGCAAGAGTTTTTACCCTCCTTACCTCTACGTTGTTGGTGTAAAAACGTGATCAGACCGTAGGGGGAAACTATCAAGAGTTTTGACCCTCCTTACCTCTGCGTTGCTGGTGTAAAAACGTGCTCAGACTATGAGGGAAACTAGCAAGAGTTTTTACCCTCCTAACCTCTATGTTTTTGGTGTAAAAACATGCTCAGACTGTGGGGGAAACCAGCAAGAGTTTTTACCCTCCTTACCTATGCATTTTTGGTGTAAAAACATGGTCAGACTGTGGGGGAAACCAACATGCATTTTTACCATCTTCATCTCTGCATTTTTTTTTTGTGTAAAACATGCTATCTTGTGGGGGAACCAGCATGAGTTTTTACCTTCTTTATCTCTGTGTGTTGCTCACTATTTTTGCCTAGAACTTTCCTCATTATCTTTGTGTTGTTGGGGAATTTACCAACTCTGTGTTTTCCTTCATGTCTCTAAGTTATTAAGTCCCTTCCTTTTTCTTACTCCTACACTTTTGTTTTTAGCATTAGAAGATGCCCTACACATTGGAGTGTCATTTAGTTTCATTTGATTTTAGTTAGTAATATTCAAAGGCATATATCTTCTTTCAATGTGATCACATAGTTTTATATGTATCATTTTCCTTATGATGTCTAGAAGTCTTCAATTTTAATATTCATCGTTAAGTGTCATTTTATATCTCAATGTTAATTTTAATGAGCACTTTAGATATCTATGACATGTCAATAAAAGACTCTACTGAATGCTTGATTTATTTTGTGGTCGGTCTATAAATGAATTAAAGAATTATATTCACGCATGCATTATAGGTGATGTATCGAATTTACTTGAGTATAAATTAAATTGTTGAAGGACTATTGTAGATTAATAGCACCTAAGTTGGGGACTTTACAATGTAAATTGTAAGCCTCATTGAAAAACATGACTACTTTGCGCATGAATTGGAATTGATACTTATTTTGCGCCATGTATTAAAAGAGATGTATTGAATGTTTGGATGTGATTTGATTACATGAGCACCTTGATTAATGTTGATGTGTGATCAATTAAACAATTAGATTGTATGTGCGCCTTGAAAATGTAGAGGGGTGATTACTTAAGTAAATGAATCATTCATGCACCACGATATAAATGTTGATGAATTCTGCATTATGAACAATGTTGATGTATAACAATATGTGCATAATTTACTATTGCCTCCCTTAAATTGATGTATGATTGGTTAGGTAGATAGCTTGGTTGCACCATGAGATAAATCGATAGTTTGATTTGGTGAAATGAACAATTAATAATTGATGAATGATTGTGTTATAAATTTACCTTGCGCCATGGATTATGTTGTGATTAAATTATTGGATTGCTTGTGCATTGGATTAACGATGAATATTGTAAAATGATTTATCTTGATTACCCACGCGCCTTGCAATAATGGTGATGCATGATTAGTTTAGTAACAAAATATACTTGCGTGCCTTAAGTTAAGTGGGTGTGTGATTGCTTCGTCATTATTCTTTTGCACCTTGAATTTAAATGTTAACTAATTTGGCATCATGAATTTATTAGATATATGATTGATTTAGTGACTAGCTTTCATTTGTGCCTTACTTAAGTCAACATGTGATTTTTCTAGAATTGTTTACTCTTGCGCGCAGCGAATATTTAATTGTTGATGTATGATTGATAATGATATTGATTACCCTTGCGCCATGATTAATTGATGAATAGGATTTATGGATGGATCTAGTTGATGATTGGACTTGTTTTTTAGTGGGATGTAGACACCTCCTTATTCCTCAGAACAGTCGCCAGCCCTGAGACCTTAAATGGTTAAAATCAATTGGAACCTGGGCTTGAGCGTTTCTTATGTGTCTCGGAGGTCCTAACCTTGCAGGGTAGGTCAGGCGGGTAGTCATTTTATATTCATTATCTGATTGTACGTGTTGTAAATCGTTTCAAGATTATTATAATGTGTTGATATGCTACACTACTTATGTTTATGTTTCACTATCCTTCGTTGGCACATTGAATGCGTCGTTAGTGATTTCCATGATGAGTAGCTGGTACTGCTTTTACTTGATGTTGTTTATTAGGATCTGATGTGATCATGTGTTGATGTGAATTTCTTAATGCAAAAAAAAAAATTACCTTTTGTGCTTCGCTTTTTCTTAGGCGTAACTGAGGGTTGTTACAAAGACAATGACAACACTTCAATTGAACTATAGGTTCCATAACTCCACTTAAAAATTAGTATTTCCAAGTCATTAACATAATTCCAATAGGTTATCCTTCCCATTATCACTAACTAAGGCTTGGGGTGTTATAGTATTCATTCACATACTTGTCAATAGACTAGTCATGACACTGGCACAATTGTTTCCACTTGATGTAATTAGAATAATACACTCCATATATTTTCTTCACTAAGGAATCCCATGTAATGATGGGCTCATCATGCTCCTCACATTGTTGATTGTGATATTCCCATTAAGATTTAGCAATTAGTAGCATTTTCACAATTGAAAGGTTGATTTTCATTATATTTTTGAGGTTTTATACATCAAAATATCTCTATAGGGAACTAAAACACTCATTAAGTGTTGGGAATGTGTTATATTCTTTGCATGTTTATCTTCATGTGTCATACATTGCATTGGGGGGGTCACAAAGGGGCAAAAAAAAATGGATTAGTTTCTGGCCTGTTTTTTTGCCCATGGTTTTCTAGTTCCAGTTGAGGAATTAGGGTTGTAATCTAATCTGGGTCAATTGATTAGGGTTTTGGATGCCACATAATCCTATATATTGTATTGTAAATGGTGAAGTTAATACAATGAGAAAGTTAGATGTGCAACTCTAAGGTTTGTTGGTTTTTCCAGTTAAGGATTTCCAGGGTAAATCTTTGTGTACTGTGTATGTATGTCATTTTTTGTTTTGCTAATAAATTTGTTTGCATTAATTCATTGTAAAGGTTTAAAACTTATATTAAGTACTTTAACATTAATCTTCCCTTTAAACAATAGAACGTTGTGGTTAATATTAAACTTAAATAAATTATGTATTTCAAATAAATCCAATCCATGATCATTTTAATGCATTATGCACAATCTAAGGAAATGTTAATTAGTTATGTGAACTAGTTTATTCTTTCTTCACATTGCTTCATCAAAAGAACTTTCTCAACCATATTTTACACAACATGTTGGGGTGGAGTAGAGATGATAGTTTTTCCTCATTCCATATTTAGAAATATCAAGCATATAGAAAAAGTAGGATCAACATTATTCCTTTTCTATACTAAGTATGCTCATACATGCATTCACTTTTTACCACAATCTATATAAATTGTAAATTACTACACAATAATATCTTACAAAAATTCTATAAACAATTTAATTGTCTATGATTCCAATGCCTTTGCTATACTAAGCATGCCCATGCATGCATTGATTTCTTCCCACAATCGATATAACTTATCAATCATCTTACAAAAAAATCCGTAGAAAATTAATTGTCGAAGATTCCACAAAATGTTAGAGTTGTCTAAATTTTGGCATGAATAGTAATCATAAATATCCTTAATATTGAATACTAGTAGACTCTTAAGTAGTATTGAAGGTCAAGGTGTCGTATTTGTGATCTAATACTAATTTCTTTTAGATATACTTTCTTAGCAACTTCATATAACTTATACCAATGATTCAAAGTTAACCTATGATCGATCACCCTAGATTTGTAGTCCCTTGAACTTGTGGAAAAGCCAGTGTTTTCTGTAACTTATGTTACACTAAAAGGCTACAACAAAGATAGTCACGGTTGTTGGTTATGATGGGGTGGCACAATACCATGAGCAAAATTTTGAATGCTTCAAAAGCGTTTCATTAGATATGGAGAGAAGTGAACATATTGAGTGGATTAAGAGTGACTCACATTAACTTATTAACCAAGAATAATAGTGAAATAATCATCCATATAGATATCACATAAGAATCAGTTCGATTATATATCTATTTTTGGTACAAAAGAACAAGTTCAATGAATGGCATATATTGAAATAATTTATAAAATTTATTATTTTCTTTTTCAGGGTTGCATTGTCTAGAAAAAACCCCTGAGTACTTCCTCTCATTTCAATTATGGTACATGACAATACTAAAATATGTCGTTTAAAAAAAGGACAATTATTTTAAGGATTCATTTAATTATCAACCTGGTATTCATTTTAAACTTATGAAACACAGATGTTATCTGCACAGAATTAGGAACCTATAGATTGACTAATTTATTATGAGGTTATATGAATGTTTATTTATTAAAACAAGAACTTTCAAATTAAAAACCAAAAATAAAAGAATTACATTGATTTTCTCAGTCTGACTATTGATTGTCTTGTTCATGGGTTTCAAAGGTTCCCAACAATGCTATGGAAGTGAGACTTGAAGACATAATCATTTCATTCAAGCTTCAAACTCTATTTTACTGAAATAAACATCAAATAAAGGAAACAATGAAATCTAGTAGCTACCATCTACAACACACATATACAATAGAAATATTTGAAATTCAAAATAAAATAGAGTATATAAACTAAGGAACATAATACATAACTAAGAAGCTAAACTAGAAATCTATTTATGAAAAATAAACATAAAGTACCTCTTTGAAGTGGGCCCTCCTTCAAACAGGTACATCAAGAAGAAATTTGCTACAACACTACTTGTTCACTCATAATTTCGAAACAAAACTGAAGGAACATATTTATATATTGAAGAAACTTCAAAGTCTATTCAAAAAATAGATAACATCATTGTCACAGTTTGAACTCGAATCAATACTCTCCTTTCTCTACCATCCAACATCATAATGCAACTAGGTATTTATAGAGAAATAAGGGGAATCATTCCAAATAGTTTGTGTTTACATAATACCCTAAACTAAGGGTGCATAATTGATGCCCATTAAAACAAGAGGGTGTTTCCAAGGAGTATGTATAGTTTGAGAATATGAATATGTCAACAACACACAAATTTCAAGGGAAATATTTGTGGGCATATATGAATGAGATCAAACTGCTCTCTATATTCTCTCGTTTCCCCTATCCAATGGTCCATTGATGAGGTCAACTTGGTCCCTTTGAATTTGGTCCTCATTGATCTCTGAAAAACCTTCATCCTCTATTTCTATATGGAATATGCGACCTATAATCTGTTTGAACATTTCTTGAAATTTATGGTTAGCACCCTTTATTTTTTATTGAAGGCGAAAGCTCATAAATCTACTCTAATTTTATTATATAAACAAGATAAATATAAGAAAATTAATCCATTTTACCTTTGTATGTTAAATGGATATGTTAAATGGATAGGATGGGTGAGAAATTACATGTATGAGGATTAATTAAGATTTTATAGACTTAAAACATAATAAAGACAAAAAGGTAACATTTCATAGTCCCATCATTCCCCATGCTAAAATCATTGCATGTCCATATGCAATTCTCCTTAATGTTTATGGACACCTAAATGAATTGATGTTCAATTGTAGGCAGAGTGGCCAAGTTTTCTAGTTGCATAAGAACCCAAAGTTCAACAAAAAAATGAATGGATTTTGTTATTGGATGTGGGCCCCCTGTATGTCAGGGCCATAGTGTAAAATTGGATCACGATCCCAAGTCATTTGATCTATAAGTGTATTCACCTCTTCTTCTTTTCATAGACAATTAATGTTATTACAAAGGCCAGACCCCTGACGATTTTTCTCATGTTGAGTATCTTGTAGCTTTACAATTTTGCAATATTCTTGTATCTTTTACAATTTTATAATATAAAGCTTGTTCACTTGATGGAGCACTTAATGATCGATTTTTTATTGCCAATAACTCCATGTATAAGAGGAATTAAAGTGTGGGTTAACTCCATGTATAAGAGGAATTAAAGTGTGGGTTAGAGGACAAAAGTTTCCCCATATTTGGAATTCATCCCTTATAATATGAGTAATTTTGTAATCTCAAGACACAAAATAAAACTGAGTTCTATAATGGTGAACATGAGTGCACGATGGACCTTTTCTCATATTTGGTGTGAATTCCCAGCTAATTGTTGTATAACCAGGGAGAGCCTTTGTGAGGAAATCCAACATAAACCATAAATGTTCATCCCATTATGCATTGAATTTAAGGTTGCTACAAGTCTTATATATTGTGAATTTCTCACAAACTACAATCTGGGTTTTTGAAAAAGTTTTGTAGACATGCCTGTTATACTTTCTTGCTTCTCCTCACCAAAAATCAAGACTACC
>SNQJ01S0020461.1:5769-33958 GCA_010110895.2 Picea sitchensis
CAATTACCATTTTGGGTATGCCAATTATCATAATAGTCCATGCACACATGTTTGGTTTGTGCATTTTGTCAAACAATTGGAGTGCATACATCGACTTCCAACTCCCACTTGTATAATACTTACCAATAAGATGAGTGGCTAAGATATTATTTCTCTCAAGGCCCGTGTTTAGTAGGTTCACAAGCTCTTGTTACCCTCCACCAAATTTTTTGTGCTTGTACATCCTTTTAAATAGCCTATATTATTCATCAACTTTGCATTGCTTTCCTAAACTATAAATAAGAGAATAATATGTCACTGCATCTAGCCTACAATCCTTTCCTATTAAAATATCAAAACATTTGTAGGCATAATGCTCCATTGTTTGTGAAAAAATCCACGATATTGACTCATCGAATGAAATTTATCTTGATCTTCAATCACCAAGCCATGACTCTGCAGTGGACATAGCATAATTAGTTTCAATTTAATAATTAGATAGCTGACATTAGTATATTGAAATTAGGTGTTTTTCTTAATCTAGTGCCTCCCTTAGGGACATATCCTACTGACATGCTATCCACTTTTCACAAAATTTTGCAATAGCTAATCATATTTTGTAATGATCCAAATGATTAAGATATCATAACAGACTAGAAGTACACACCATGTACAAAATATGAGCATGGAGCACAACTCCAAGATAGATAAGTTACACAATAACTCCTTAAATAATAGGAGAACCTCTTCCACATAACCAAATACATGTATACATCACAATTCCCCCTTTCATAACATAGTACCCTCCTTCAAAAAGTTGTGTCCTCAAATCTTTTCAATTAAAGGATTCACATGTGATGAAACCAAGTAATATGATATTTTTATGTTCCTACTTTCTTCCTTCCACTGATAATAATCCATCCATCCATCCAAAATCAATTTTTTGGTCGTAATCCCTGATGTCTAGTTGTTGCATAATTTTCTTTCCCTTGATTCCATGTATTGTTGTTGAAGCTTCTCCAATTGTAGTAGATGTTGGTCTATGATAATATCTTGTTGAATAATGGTTTTGTTATGCCATATTCCAATGATATTGATGTGTATTCCATCTTCTTCCCTGATAATGTTGATAATGATCTTCTTGCCTTCTTTGAAATCTTTCTTGATAATGAGGGTGTCGATATGGTTTCACATTTGACGATTTTTCTTCATTCTGCACACCCATTTCATCTATCTTATTTTCAGAGACAACAGAACCCTCTATCCTATTTTCATGGTCTTTGATTACTCTAGCCTTGGAGATAATACCATCATATTTGGCATGTACCTTCTCTAGATGAAGTTCAACATATTCAAGTATCTTCTGGTGTCCTTCTTGAATCTTCTTTTCTTTCTCCTTTTGAGGATGCATTTTGACCCCATCTATCAAATTTTGATGTCCTTCTTCAATTCTTTATTTCATTTATAATTTTACCTCATCATTATTTAGGGATACATCAACCTTCTTACAAATCTCCTCTTCAAGTCTTTTGGTAGATTCTTCATCCAAGATTTTCATTTCTTCTTGATTTTGATAATTCTTCTTTTCTTCTTTCAATCTCTTAACATCATCCAATAATTTTTTATTATGGTTTTGTAATCTACACATCTCTTCATATTCTGTTTTCAAGTCTTCCCTCGACTCATCTTTTTCCCACTTTCCTTTGCTAGTCTTTTCTTGTTTTAATTTTTGAATTTATTTAACTAGTGCTTCATTAAGGTATCGTATCTTAGATATTATTATCACTCTTCTCCTTATCTCTTATTTTGTTTATTTTAATTCGTCTTGAATTTTATACATCTCCTCCTTATTTTTATCCTTGATCCATTTATTTGAGAAGAGTTCTTCAAATGCTTCCCATGAGGAGTTGAGTCTAGTATCTTCATCAAGGCTATCCCAACACTTAAAAGATTCACCCTTCAAGAAAAATCCTATCATAATAGGTCTCAAATTATTTTTGTTTATCATCCTCGACCATTTCGTGGTATCAATTTCATCTTTATCTTCATCTCCTGTAAATTTAGGTATTTCCATTCATTCTTAAGTGAGTTCTAACCCCAACACTCAAATTACAAAATCAATATATTAGGAATAATTATCTCAAATACTTATAATCCTTGTTCTAATATAATTTTCTATTTTTTCTCTTTCCAATGGTTTTTGAATCAGCTCAATTGGACATCCCAATCAAAAGATATGATAGTTTTAAGTGAACATACCTTTGAAACCCTGATTTGGAGTATGTCCTCCTAACCAACCTTCTAATGTATTTCTAAAATTCTATCCCATATGAGTATGAAATTTAGAACTACAATACTATGAAATGTCTTCTCTGCAATTCCATAGGTCTAACCAAAATTGGGTGTGCCAAATTAAATTTATGGTAACTTTCCCAAACATTGCTGAATTTTGGCCTATTCTAGAGAGAGAGCTTTTACAGCATGCCACGTGCCAAATATTTAATATATGATTCCAAAACATGCACACCACATACTAAGGACTGTACTATTTCTAATGCAATTGGTCTCACAAAATTTGGATCCTATATGAAGAATTCATGACTATTTTGCCTGAAACACTTGTTTGAGACTAGTTATAGGACTACTCAAAAGCCCTATATTCCATAGGGTGTATCTCTGAAATTGTGATGAATCAAAAGCTTAAATTAGTACCACAAGTGCCTTGATAAGTATTCTAAATAATGGCCAAGTTTTTATTTCTAAAGTGTCCCCGAAAAAAAGTTGTAGTGAAAATTCCAAGATGACTTGTTTGAGGAAGAAAAATCCTAGGATCAATGCTCTGATACCAAATGTAATGATCCAAATGATTAATATATCATAACAGAATACAAATACACACCATGTACATAATGTGAGAAACACAACTCCAAGATATATAAGTTACACAATAACTCCTTAAAAAATAAGATAACCTCCTCCACATAACCAAATACATTTATACATCACAATCCCCCCTTTGGGTCATAACAATCCAACTCGATGGAGCGGATTTGGTTGATTCAAATCTAACAGCCGACGGATACATGTGGAAATGATCTTCTGGATTCTATGGAAGTTGGTTAGATCTTGAGAATATAAAATAAGACCCCTTGGGTCATTATCAACATAAGATATTGTGCAATAGATCATGCAGATCAATATGTGCAACATGCATCGTGATGTTCTAATCACAATGCACTTTGCTTAAGCATTGTAATGGTTTCTTTAGACACCACCTTTTGTCTTCGAAAATTCCCCCCCCCCCTTCGATTATCTACAAATCTATTTCCTCTATTTCATGTTGCGTTCCACCCTATTCCCCAACATGGTATCAAATTCTATGGTTTAAACCTCGACCTATTATCTACAAACCTTACTAAGTGAGATCTATTATGTGATTGATTTTGGGATGGTGGTTTTATAATTGGAACTTATTGAATAGAAATCTTTATCTGGATATTGAAGATGGTTTCGAAGATTGATCTTGTTGTTCTCAACGAATCAAATTATGCAGTATGGGTACCAGAAATGGAAACTCTACTGAAGAGAAAAGGACTTTGGCAGTATACAAAGGTTGTGATTCCAGATCCAACAGATGACCAGGTGAAGTTTATTGTTGATGGAAAGAAGGATGAGGATATAGGGGTCATTACGACCTACATCTCATAGGAGATTTTTTTCACCTTAGTGGAATCAAATATCCTCATCAAGTCTGGAAGAAGCTAAAGTCATTGTTCGACCGAGTCGATGACAACCATGTCATGCAGTTGAGAAAGAGTTAATCTCTTTTGATCCTCATTCCTTTGAGAGAATATAGGACTATTTGGAATGTGTTAAGGAACTCCAGTTGAAATTGGGTGAATGTGGAAATAATTATCAGAATAAGGATGGACAACTCATCGAGCTAGTTCTGATGAACTTGAGAAAACCATTCAATGTCTTCATGTCAACTTTCCACACCAACTGGAGAGCATGCAAGGAAGATCGTAAGCATTACACCCTTGAATATTTCCATGGTATTTTAATTACTAATTATCATAGATTTCTTGGAGAAGGTAAGATTGGTGGTAAACACCATATCCACTTACTCAAGGGAAAGGGAAATATGGATCCCAAGGAAAGAGTACAGTTTGATAACTCTACACAGAAATCTACATACCATGAATAAAAGCCTTAGAGACAGGAAGATGCACCACAACAAAGTTGAAAGAGGAATACATGTTAGTATTGTGGAAAGACTAGACATGTGGAAAAAACATTCTATAAGAAGCGAGACGACTTAGAGGAGAAGGTTAAATGCCTTTAAGGAGATGTAACTAATGTATGTTGACCCACTGATAATTTCACCTTCCAATTCAGGACTTCTCAGGTCTTGTTGTCCCATTTTACATAAAATAAATGGGTAGTTGACTCTAGGTGCACTCACCACATGGCTAAGGATGCCTCTTTGTTCATGAGATTGAATAAATCTGAGGAGAGTAAAATATATGTTGTTGATTATTTTTCTCTGAATGTTGTTAGTCAAGGTGATGTTGCTTGTTGACATGGGAATATTTTCAATGTCTATCACATGCCAAATCTTAGTCCCAATCTGTTGTTTGTTACTCAATTGACACAAATAGGTAAGATTGTGGAATTTTGGCCAGATCGGTTCTATGTTTGTGATTTTAAGAAAGGAAAGTCGATTTTCATTGGTGGTATTCTCGACCTGACACATAGTTTGTACAAGTTTCATTCTTGACTCAACCTGAACCCGAACCAACTGCATCTGTTGCTCACTTCGACGAGTGAAGTCAAATTTGGCATGAACGACTCAAACATCTGAATTTATAAAGTCTATAGGAACTGGAAACATAGAACATGGTTGTTGGTTCATCGAAGGTGTTTCGCCCTGAAGGAGTCTGCAAGGGTTGTGTACTTGGGAATCATAATCAAACACATTTTGAATTTGGTAAAACATGTCGAGCACAAAACCTATTGGAATTGGTTCACATTGATGTCTATTGCATCAATTTACCTTCACTGGTAGGTGCATGGTATATTTTGACTTTTAGTGATGATTTCTCTCACTTCAAATGGGTCTTTTTCCTGAAGAATAAAAATCTTTTCTTTGAGAAGTTCAAGTAGTTTTAAGCCTTTGCTGAGAAGCAATGTGGTCAACTCATCAAATTCTTGAGATCATAAAATGGTGGTGAGTATGTAAATCGACCTTTTGAATAATACCTACTTTGATTTGGTATTGACTAGAAATGGTTGGTTCCTCACACTCCTCACCAGAACGATGTTGCACAATGCAAGAATAGGACGTTAGTCGAAATGGCTAGATGTATTTTGCAGGCTAAATATCTTCATCCTTTATTGTGGGAAGAAGCCTTCATTCTGCCACCTTCGCGTGTTTGGATGTGTTTCCTGCGCTCACATTCCTGATGATTGCAAAAATAAGTTGGATCTAAAGAGTCATGCTTGCATCATGATGGGATACTTTGAAAACTTGAAAGCCAACAAAGGACACCAAAATCAAGTCGTGTTATGTTGTGGCATCAAAGACAGGGGCATATTGGAGAGAAGGGTCTTCAAATACTACATGGTAAATGTATTATTGAAGGTATGTCTAACTTCTCTCTAGATTTTGATTTCTCTGAACATTGTGTATNCTCCCGATCACGGATCTTCATGACACTAAGCCGGATCGGCTCCTCGAGCCTTCAATATACCCTGAAACAAATTCACACAGGTCCCTCTGATGTTACCCGCAGGTTCAAAATACTTGCACAGTTAGTTTCTGACACCTCTCACAACACCAAAATGTGAGTGTTATCTCCCATACTATACTCTTCTCCAATACGACCATGAGCTATGACATTGGGTAAGTCTCTGCGTGATTTCATCATTCAGAATTTTTTTGCAAGCAACTGACTCCTTTTTCTCCGATCTCCGGATTGGTGAAAAATCCGAGACCAGATCTACGGTCCACACTCCTTCGACGACCAACGGCTATGATCTGCCTCACAACTTAGGCGTCAGACGCTTTTGAATGTGGTTGAAGCCTTTCTTCCTGAAGTGCTCTATCATCGAAGCGACATAGATGAGATGATGTGTCCACACAAATCGAAGGCAAGGATTTATCTTCTTACCCTTTTCTGGATGCACATTTCTGGATCTCGTGATCTGATGATGTGTGTCCTCCTTAGATTGACAACTCCTGTAGACTTCCCTGCTTCACGCTTCGGCAAGTTTGGCTTCACCTCTCCTATTTTCCTTCGAAGTGATTTTCCAACGAAGTACATGGATCTCTGCCACATGTTCCCTTGGATCCAACGGTCCAGATCTATTTATTCCTTCACGACTTTGCGAAGACTGCGCTTTTCTCCACACAAATTCTCTAAATCTCTTTTCCACAAACTCTCACATCTGCTTCCATGTATCTGCCTTCAAATCAATGGCTAAGATCTCTTCTTAGTTTTTGGACTTCGACAATCCCACACTTTAAACAACATTAAACCTCCGAATACTTGGAGTGTCGAAGGACTCCAAGACTAACCTCCTTGCAACTCTTCCTAGATCTAACAGTCTGGAATGATCCCGCTTCCTCCAAATGGATCGTGCACATTCCCTGGGGAATCTTAAAGGGATCCTCCCTATTGAAGATTTCTCATTGCTATCTCTTATGAGCTCGTTCTTTCTCGATACCTATGATTCCTCAGAGCGCCTTTTCGACACTTAGTTGAATTTTTTACTTCTGTGTACACCTTGCAACAAGTCTTCTTCCATGCACGACTCAACTCCTCTGAGTGATTGTGCACACCTCGCAACAATTATTTACTCAACTCAATTGGTCCTCCTGAACAAAATAACTTTGAGTATGTTTCCGCCTACGCACATCTTGCGAGGTCTTCTGCACTTCTTCTCAAAAAAAGATTAAAACTACTCCTCTTGAGCTTCTGAGTCTGAAGACTCTGTCAAGGCACTCCTTGTGGACAATATGCACTTCTTGCAAATAAAATTTCAAGTTATCCCTTCTGAGATTTTGAGTCAAAATAGACTCTTTCAATGCACTCCTTCCAGGCAATATGCAGTCCTTGCATAAGTTCGTGAAGAGAAACAATTGAAACTCATCTAAACTCTCACATATTCATGCATTCATCCATGTAATTCATTGATTAACACAAGAACAAGTAAATAACAAAGAATTGCAATTAAACAGAAACCCTACCATTCATTCATTCAGATAGACACAACAATAGCAACACCAAACATTTGGGTAAACGTTCCCATGTTATATTCATTCAAATGAAATGTACATGGGATCATACAATACTAATAATCTTCAACAACTTCTACAACAACTATCAACAACTACACCAATAACTTCAACAACCTCTACTGAGCAACAATACATTTATTTATACAAAATGATCTCATAGAGATTTTCCGTCCAACTACCTTAGCACTATCCTATCGAATTAAAAGTTATCGGCTACTAAGTATTATTACAATAAATTTTTGAGACAGACAGATAAGAGAAAAATCCTCCAAACATCCCCCATTGACCTCATGCGATGGTTCAATCTCCAAACATTTAAGATCATCTTTAATTACAATATTTTTCAGATATTACATTGATATGCCATCTTTGAAATTCAAAATATCTTCAAAATGCACGCTAGGGTGCTCAGTTGTCCTCCACTCGCACTTTGCTGACAATGCTTCTACATCATACTCCTCTGGAAAAAAATTCATGGACTCCTGTCCATGAGCTCCTACAATGACTTTCCATGCTTCTGGATATCTACTTCATTTACCCAACTGGCATATTTTATTGGGTGTCCTTTCCACTTCACCAAATACTCAAAATATGTCTTCCTCCTGGTCTTCTTACCATTCCTTTGATCTATGATCTTCTCCATCTGCAGCTTCTCTGCTACATGCATCTGCTTCTCCCATTGGATATCTTTCCGATCTTCTGTTCTTCTTGTGTCATCTTCCCTGTAAGGATACATGTCTAAAATGTTGAATATGGGTGATATTCCCACACCCTCTGGTAACTCTATCTCAAAAGCATTAGCATCAAATTTCCTTAGGATCTTGCATGGTCCTATCTTCTTCATTTTCAATTTGTCATTTGTTCCCCTTGGGAACCTTTTCTTCCCGAGATGTGCTAGAACTTGATCTCCAACTTCAAATTGAAGTTCTCTCCTATGTTGATCAACTATGCGCTTATATTCTTTACTGTTGCTCTGCAACTACTCTTTGATCTGATTATGAAGCTTATGCATTTCTACAACGAATTCTTCTTCTCCAGCGCTTTTGAATTCACTATGCTCCAGATCTCTCAACTTTGATACTCCTCTTGGCTTCATTCCATATGTTATGACCCTATAACTTATAGGGAAAATCAATATTCTGACTGATATCTATTTTGGGCATATTTTGGGCATAACACAGATGACTCGTGGCGCATAGCGAAAATGTGAAGGTGGTAGAAAACTCTCAACACTTCTCAACTTTTATCGCAGGTTAATTTGTGGATTTTTGTCAAAAATTTGGTTTTTTAAAGAATCTTTTGTCTCTCAGGTTCCTTTGGGGTAAAAAGTTAAAAATCATGGTCTTGAGGTAGCTCTTATTTTGAGAGCAAGTTTAATTTTATTTTAGTTTTAAAATTTTGGTAAAAAAATTGACTTTTTAGCTCTCGGGCTTTAATAACAGGGTCGTATTTAGTTCATTTAAATTTATGCCAAAATATTTGGGCCCTAAAGGCCAATATTCAAATCCTCGAGCCACGCACCTACATCAACAATAACACAAGGTCAAACAACAACAACATACAAGCTAGCGCCGAAGCACCAGTGCCCAACACAAGTAGTAGCCTTGGGCAAACGTTCGCATATGTAAACGTTTATAAATGCTCTCTCCTCGTGAATGTGGGATTTTTCGACAAGGTTAAAAAATAAAACAAATTGCAATAGTTGTCAAGTGTATTTACCAGGTGTCTGGGCATTGTTTTTTTTAATATTTATAGGTGCTAGATGTTCATTTAGCTGAGTTTTCAGTTTGAATGAACACTGTGATATGTTGGCAAGGATGCATTCATGTTGAGGTTAAGGAAAATGTAAGGCAGGTTGGAGAAACGTCATCGCTTAGGCATATAATGGTACATGAAGGGTGCCAACATAGACACTCATAAAAACCACCAATCGTTCGACTCCATCTCGACCATTGATTGCATAATTGTACCCTTCTAGTTGTTGCTCTTCTTACAAGGAAGTTTACTTTTCTTGAGGGCGGAAATTGATAAGTTTGCAGAGCGTGGACTTCCTTCTCTTGCTAGATCGATTCTCTTGGCCACATGAGGAACCTGAACGAGGCTCCTGTAAATTCAAGTGCGCAGAGGTGTTTAGATGCGCATACAGGTGTTAAGTTGCAGATTTAAATGTAAACCTGTAGTGGATGTAATTGTTAAAGCCTAAAGGATGCATCATCGTTTTCAAAAAAATTCACTGTTATTTTATTTAAGCAAATGCAGGGTATCATTCAAAGGGAATCGATTTATTTGGCGAAGAGATTGGTCGTCGACTGAATTTGTGTCTCCCTTGATGATGTGATGACGTTTTCACTGAAGGTATAGATGAAACTTGTAAAGGATTGGCTTCCAGTTCTTATTACCTGCAGAGATAGTGTTTCCCCTACCCCATCAAATGCACTAAAGTTTCTTATCAGGATTTGGAAGATGTTTTTCTACAAATAATCTCCACATTGTCAATGCCTGATGCTCAAATCTTGTTACAACAGTGCCTAAGTTTTTCCACTCGAAATGTGGATGATTGTACTCATTTGGTAACTGTTTTCAATAACCGGTTTCAAAGGGCAAGTCATACTCCACGGATTTTTAATGAATATTAAAAAGGTCTTATGGAGCGGTCTATAAAGCTAGAGATCTTAAAACTTCAGAACTAGTTTCCATCAAAGTGATCGCTTTATGTGAAGGGGAAGAGGGATATAAGGAGATATGGGGATAAATTGGAATGCTACAACAATGTAATCACTTGAATGTATCGAAGATAACAAGCATTGATGGCACAGTTAGATTGCCTTTCGGATGCTTTGGAAGCAATTTCTTTGGATCCACTGCATAGTTTTATCAGGGTTCAGCCTTACAGAGTCAGAGTGCTAGGACTTTGAAACCAATTTGAGCTATTGAAATAGAGATCCATCCTAAAGTTCAAAAATCCTCGGGAAAGGAGAGGAACAAGATTGGAATAAATGGATTCAGTCGTATTGGGAGGTTGGTTTTGTGTGTTGCATTGGATAGGGAAGATATTGAAGTAGTTGTGATCAATGACTCGTTCATTGATGCCAAATACATGGCTTACATGTTTAAGTATGATTCAACTCATGGGGTATACAAAGGCAGCTTGAAGATTGTTGATGATAAGACTCTGGAAATTGATGGTCATAGAATTATAAATATGGGTTCTAAAAGCAAGGCACCATTGTGGAGCAGCCTTTATATCCATGAGGTTGAAGGAGATTTTTTCCAGACAAGTGGCAGAGTGTCCCTATTTTTGGACATCCTTTTGAATACGGCTAGCAGTCAAGGCACCAATTCAGCCAATGCAAAACGAGGCAGATCTAGGACTCGAGGCAGTAGTTAGGAAAGAGGTAATCTAAAGATATTTATCCCAGATTTCATGGAGCAAATGGAAACTCGATTATCATTAGGTGGCAATTTAAATTCATTCATGAAAAATGGCAAAGATTTCCCACATTTCAGGCAGTGGTTAGAACACAGTTTCTCTAGCTGTTAGCAAATTCTAACAACCTATAGCATTTGAGGTACTCAAGTGGCATTTCCAGATTTCAAATCATTCTTTGTTAAGTTAGTTCCTAGGAATTAGGTAGTTTAGTGGTTACATGTGTCATTCCATATAACCGTTTTCTATTATTAGAAACAGAAAATTAGAGCTTGAGTCTTTTGAAGGCTGAGGCATTTTTCTTCTATATATGCACATGTAAAAGATGAAGGGAGGGTTCGACCTGGAAGGAAGTGGTTTTTATTTGTTGGACTATGGGCCTTGCCATTCCAGAAAGTTTTTTCTGTAATCTCGAAATGATCGATTAGTAATAGGCAAGTTGTTGACAGGATTCTTGTGTCGAGGTGTTAGTGGTGTTTCTTTTCTCTGTTAAGTGTTTTTACAGTTATCATTTCATTTGTTTTCAAATTCTTATTGTCAAAGGAAAATTAATAGAGAAGAATTTCTTGGAGAAATACTCTACATCTGGTTCTTTATAATCTTTATGTTTCTCTTCTAAAAGCTCAGTTTAGGAATTCTTAAATTCTCCTTTGCTTAGCTTTTTCCTCCCCAATTTATTCCTCATTTGACACCATTCAAACTTAATTCAATCCAACATTTCCACTACCTTGCCCTGTGTAGAAGATTTTTCTATATTTGAGAGTGAATCATATATTTAAGCACATACCCAATTTGCCCAATGGCCCTCCTTGTTGTCCCAAACCAACCATTTAAAAACCAAAAACCCCGATCCCTCATAACTAGCCTAATATCCTATGCCAAACCAAGCTAAATCATACAGAGAGATCCCTCTCCGAGTATTGGAGGGATAGATCCAAGATTCCAAGTGGTTGAAACAGTTACATCTGTCAATTTCTCCCTCAGCTTGAGAAATTACAGAGTGATAACACCATACATTATCTGGAATGGAAATTTTCCTTTACTCCTGGTTACTGAGTCATTATATGAAAACTCTGCTCGTGTTAGAATCTGATCCCATTGGCTATGATGTTCAATGACCAAACTCCTCATCAAATCTCCTAAACTTTGATTTACCACCTCATTCTATCCATCTGTTTGAGGGTGATATGCAAAACTAAAAGATAGTTTTGTTCTCAGTTTCTTCCACAACGTTCTCCAGCAATGACCAACAAATTTGGTATCTCTGTCTGAAACAATACTCTTGGGAAACACATGAAGTCTCACAACTTCCTTCTAGGGGTAAAATCCCCCCTATGACTACACTAGGGTTCAGAATGTAGGCAAAACAATTAACCGTCTAAAAGTCAACTACTTCTCTAACTACCCCAAACATACTAAAACTCATACAAGAAAAGAAAAGATGAAAGGGATTGGGTAACTATACCTCTACTCTGTGTTCAGTGATGATTCCCTCGTGCTTGAAAGCTTTGTTGACTACAAACCTCCTCCCAAGGCTGACCTTCATTCAAAGATAGACAAACATAAATCTACAAGCATGTTATTTCATATACAAATTAGGGTTAGATGATAGAATTTCAAAACATAAACCATTAAAATCATTCAATGCACCATGATTTGGGACAGGAAAAGTACTTCTTTTATTAATCACTCAATGATTATACCTTTACAACCAAAGCCGACTACTGCTCTATGAACCTAGTTTGGGCTCCTCTTCACCAAGCTCCAAGTGCACCTTTGTATGGCTTCTCCTCTCAACTTTCTGATCTCTTCTTGGGAAGTGAATGGGTTCTGATGGAGAAAGAAGGGCTAATTGGGGAATGCTGAGGCAATTCTCACAAAACGACTTCAATTACTTGGGCAAGGAGGGGATGTGAAACGATCATAGTTTCACTATTCTTATGTTTAGATGTGGAATGAGACCCAAACACCTCCTTTTATATGACAAAAGGATGGTTATTTGGTTGGGTGTTGGGATATAGGTGGTGGATTAGTTGGGAAACTACCCAATAGCTCGTAATGTCAACGAATTGCTTGCAACTTATTTTTTGCAACTTTTGCAAGTATATGCGGGTTGTAATGGTGCAACATGCGTATGTACATGGGTTGTAGTGGTGCAACAAGCATTTGTACATGGGAAGTATTGGTGCGGGGTGCGTACATCTTCAAAAATTTCAATTTTTAGAAGAGAAACTCAATAGTGTCTTGGAAAAAAAATGAAAGTAAGAGGGATAAATGCTAGGTATGCATGTATAGAGAAATTTAGGGTTATAACACTTCCTTTAAAATCAAATTTACAATGTGTGTTGCATCACTCTTTTTCTGGCATGGGATAAAGTGTGGCATCTTTGAGAATCTATCAACTACCACAAAAATGGAATCATTTCGCTTTTGTGTCCTTGTAAATCCCAACACAAAGTCCATGCTTATTGCATCCCAAGGCCTATCTGGAATAGGCAATGGCTGATACAAACTAGTGTTCTATCTCTTTCCTTTTTCATGCTGGAAAATATTACATCTGTTCACAAACTTCTTCACGTATTCTCTCATACCTGGCCAATAGTATGAATTATTCAACTGTACAAATGTCTTGTCATGGCCAAAATGTCCTGCTAGACCTCCACTATGTTTTTCTTTTAGCAGATTATCTCTCATTGAGCATTTTGGTATGCACAACTGACTACCTTTAAACAAAAATCCATCTTGAATCAGATACTCTATCCACTGTCTTTTGTCTCTAACCACAGGATTTGTACATGATTCATATGCCTCTTTAAAATATGGGTCGTCACAATACATCTCCTTAAGGTGTTCAAACCCTAAGTTTTTCACTTGAAATTCCTGCAGAATTAGACATTTCCTGCTCAATGCATCAACAAATTTGTTAGCATTACCAGAAATATGTTTAATGAAAAAAGTTAAATTTTTCATAAACTCTATCCACTTAGCATGTATTTTATTTAACTTCTCATGTCTGGTTATGATTTGTAAAGCTCGATTATTGCTATACAAAACAATTTTTTTGGAACAAGATAGTGCCTCCATTTCTTTAAGGCTTGAATTACCGCATAAAACTATTTATCATGTGTGGAGTACTTCCTCTTGGTGTCATTCATCTTCTCACTAAAATATTCAAGAGGTCTATTATCTTGGCTCAAGACTGCTCCAATTGAAACTCCACTAGCATCACATCTTACTTGAAATGTCTTTCCGAAATATGGAAAGACCATAATCAGTTATTCTGTTATCTTCTCCTTTAATATCCTGAAACCTTTCTCAGCTTCTTATGTCCATTTGAAAGACTTGTGTCTCTTCTTCACCGTATCTAGCATCGGTGTACAAATTCCACTGAAATTTCTAATGAACTTCCAATAGAAACTTTCTAATCCATGGAAGCTTCTCACCTCAAATATGCTCCTTGGAGATGGACATTCTCTGATTGCTTTCACCTTCTCTAGATCCATATTCAATTCATTTGAAGAGATCACAAAACCCAAATAAATGATTTATGTCTTCATGAAAGAGGATTTCTTCATATTTATCAGTAGCTTCTCTTTATGAAATCTTCTCATTACCAATATTAAGTGTCTCAAATGTTATTCTTTAGTTTTACTAAAGACTAATATATCATCTAGATATACAATCACAAACTTACCAATGAAATCCTTCAATACCTCATTCATCAATCTCATAAAAGTGCTTGGGGAATTTGTTAAGACAAATGACATAATAACCCATTCATACAACCCCTCATTTGTCTTGAAGGTTGTTTTCCACTCATCACCTTCTCTCATCCTTATCTAGTGATATCCACTTTTCAAATCTATCTTCGAAACATAGTTTTCTCTACTCAAACAATCCATTAAGTCATCCATCCTTGGAAAACGAAATCAGTGCCTGATGGTGATTTTGTTTATGGCTCTTGAGTCTGTACAAATTCTCCATCCTCCATCTTTCTTCAGACTTAACACAGTTGGTACTACACATGGACTCAATCTTTCTCTGATCAAACCTTTGTCCATCAAATCTTGGACTTGCTTCTTTACCTCCTCATTCTCTTGAGGTATTAATTTGTATGTTTCTTTGTTTTGAAAACTTGCTCCTGGTATTAGA
The DNA here is from genome assembly GCA_010110895.2 of Picea sitchensis. NCBI lineage: Eukaryota > Viridiplantae > Streptophyta > Pinopsida > Pinales > Pinaceae > Picea > Picea sitchensis. The sequence continues at coordinate 20,631 of SNQJ01S0020461.1, forward strand.
TCAATGTGATGGCTCATACTTGTGATCGGTGGCAATGAGCTAGGTAACTCATCCACTACTATGTCAACAAAATTTTCTAACAACTCTTGAACTTCTTCAGGAAGATCCTCCATAGAATTACTTGTAAGGATAACTATGGGTTTCCTCACCACAACAAATTGCATCTCTTGTTCCTTCTTAACTTCACTCAGGAGTTCCTTCCCACTCATGAGAAGTATACTTGTGTTGGCTTCTTCCTTTACTTTCTTCTCCTCTATTGGCAGTAACATGTGTGTCCTGCCATTTTTCTCCAAAATATAAGTATTTTTCCTCCCATCATGAATGACATTCCTATCAAACTACCATGGTCTCCCCAACAAAACATGACATACATCCATGGGAATCACATCACACAAAATATCATCTCTATATCCTCCTATTTTAAATTCAACTAGACATTGTTTAGTTACCATTACATGGTGAACTTTCTGCAACCATGAGACTTTATATGGACTTGGATGTGTAGTTGTCTCCAGCTCCAAATTTTCCACCATCTCTGTGGATACTAATTTATCAGTGCTCCCACTGTCAATTATCACCTTTCATACTCTATCTTTTGTCTTGCAAATTGTTCTGAACAAACTGTTCCTCTGCATTGGTTTTTCAACCTCTAGTTCTGGCTTCAAGAGAACCTTCTTCCTCATCAGAGATTTCCCATCTTTTGCACCTTTTGTTTCAACATTCTGCTTCTGCGCTTCCTAAATGTGAGCTTCACCTCCTTCTTTCTTTCTCTCAGGGCATTCCCAAGACATGTGTCATGTTTTTTCATAGGCATAACACCTCACCTCTCCTCCTATGCATCTTCCTCTTCCTCGAGGAAAAGCATTCCTACCACCATAGTATCTCCCTCGGTAAATTCCTCCTCTTTCTGAGTGACTATGTGGATTTTCAGTCTCCCCCTTGGGATTTTGTGCATTATCATGGACAATTCCTTTACCTATATTTAAACTTCTACCTCGACTTTGCTTAATCTACTTTCTGGACAACTTTTCTTCTTCCTTCAGTGCAATCTAATAAGCATCCTCCATTGTCCTTACTATCATCATGCAGATTTCATCTTGGATTATTGATATTATGGTAGATGCGGGAGGTATTTACCTCCATGTGTAAACTTGAGGAGGATAGAATACTCCGGGAAGCAAGAAGAAACCCTAATGAGTTGGATAATAACCCTAGAAGACTTTTCGACTCAAGAAGATAATCTATATTAGGTTATTAGCCTCCAAGAGAAGAAGTCAGCCATAAATAATAATATATACTGAACAGACAGATACCCGGAATGAGAAGTTGGCCTAGGTAGTTAGCCAGAATTAATATAAATACAAGAGGTCAGTTCTCATTCTGGCAGGCAGTCTCAGAATTGCAGAGAAACACTTGTGCGTACTGCAGTTGCCCAATTTTTGCGAAGGTTTGGAGGAGAGTTATCGTCGCAGTTGTTGCAGGTAGTAGTTACGCTTGGACTATCTCTTGGCTAGGTTTTGGACTATCTGATCAACTCTTTTTGATGCGATATCCTTGGGGAAAGGTGAGCTACCCTTTTTTTGGCTATCTAGCCTAGGGTTTTCTTCCAGAGTGATTCTCTGTCAAGGTTAAGGTGCTCTGAGGGTGGCTTCGGCCTATGGTTCGGTGACAAGGGCATTGTAAATGGTAAAACAAGCACATCCACTTATATTATAATAGGTTATGGGCCCAGACCTCCTTCATTCAGTCTAACCACTGGAAGGAAACATAGTTGTAAGGATATTAAGCTTATTGGAGAAATGTCGCTAGGGTTTCTAGCAGGAGCAGTCACCATAGCACTACCGCTAGGTTTACTAGTAGGTGCAGTTGCAGAAACCCTAATACTTTTGTTGAGGCACCTTAAATGAAGGGATTGACCTGATCTCCAGATAGATTAGTGCGCCCTAGCCTAGTGCATCTCCTGGTACTCTCAGAAATCTAAGGCGGGAAGTTTGAGCTTTTGGTCAAATCTAGGGTTGACCAAGTCAAAGAAGCCATGACTTACTCTATGAAGTCAAAGAAAAAGTTAGATGGAGCTTTTAAATTCACAGCGTGGAAGACAAGGATTGATCTCATCCTTGCCAAGAATAAAGTGTTGGATATCGTGAAAGGAAAGATCATGAAACCAGAGTTTGAAGAAGGGAAAGAGAAGGAACCGCAGAACGTTGTAGGTACAGAGAAGTTCAAATATGGTGACATCAATTCTATGAGTATCATAGTGGAATATATAAATTACCACTTGATACCCTACATCTCCCATCTTGACTCATTGAAGAAGATGTACGATTCCCTAACAAACCTCTTCTCAGTCATAAACATTGGACAAATAATGAGTCTGAAGAATGAGCTCCGTGACATGAAGATGAATGATGATGACAGCATAAATTCATACTTTGTGAGAATCTCTCAGTTAAGAGATCAACTACAAGCTATTGAAGAAAACATTTCATAGAATGAATTGGTAAACATAGTACTCAATGGTCTTCCCAAGACGTGGGATTCATTTGCCACAAGCATGAACACAAGGAAGGAGTATCCGACATTTGAAGAACTTCGGACTTGCTATGCTCAAGAAGAATCAAGGACCAGTGCAAAAGAGAAACCCCAAAAGAAGTATAATGATCAAGCCTTCACAACAAGATTCAAGAATTTCAGGAACAAAAGGAGGTTTGGTTCAAGGAGGAAGCCAAATCAAGAGAAAGACATTTCAGAAGTATAATGCTTCAACTGTCGAAAGTATGGACACTACAAGAATCATTGTCCCGAGCTAAAGAAAAGGAAGGAGAAACACAAAGCATCAGTTTCCGAAGAAAAGGAACCTACAAAGAAGACTAAGCAGGATGAAAGAGACTTCTTCTTCTGAAGGTAACAATACTCTTCTTATTCCTTGTACATATCTTGTTTGCATCGTCTCTGTACATATCTTGTATATCTATCTCTTGGAATATAATGTGTTCCAAGAAGAACTATACCGATGGAAGAACAAAAAGATAAGGATTGATATCATTGGATAATACATGAAAGAATGAAATACATCACTAAATCATGTGGAAACTATTGCAAGATAAGTTGAATAAATCATGAAGAGACTTAGAAGAAGAAAAGACAGAAAGAAGTCAACAATCAAGAGGAAATTGGAGAAAGACTTATGATGTTTTGTAGAAGACAGCAAGACGGAAGTGTGGACTCTGTTAAACAGAGAGAGCCAATTATATATTGCAGAAGACAATAAGGATGCAGACATAAGCGTGGACTATGTTAGACGGAGGGAGACAATTATATGCACTCATACATGAAGCAAGGATTATGAGGGAGCTAATCCTATAATTCATTGAATATGATGAAGTATATAGCCATGGTAGTAACCATGAAAGAAAATGTGTGCTCAGTTCAACCTCAGAAGAAGTCTTCTTCAAAGAGAAGCCTTAAAGTATCCCTGGTTTTCCATCCAGATCTGTGATCCTATGATGAAAGAAAGAAGTGGAATATTTAGGGCATGGAATCTATAAGAAACTCCATGGACCCAAAATCTAAAGAAAAACATGAGGAAGAACATGAATATTCCAAGAAAGAAGAGAAGCCTGAACAACCAGACATTGTATCGAGAATCACAAGATTACCGGGCTAATGTGAAAGAAATCAAGAAGAAATGAAATTTGTGATGAAGAACAATGTACGGAAGATTTATGAATGAAAGCATTGCAAGATCCAGAACTAGAGGTTCTCCCAGATGGAGGGAGAAGACTATGATTGCTCGTTCCAGTAAACCAGACAATCTCTACATGAGTCATTATATCATCCATGGGTTGGAGTGCTACATCAAGATGAATGCAAAGACTATTCTCCAGAGAAATTGAACAAAGATCATATGAAGAGAAACCTCAAGACTTTGAGGAATACCAGAAAGCGACTCTTGTATACAGATGGAAGAAGATAACTTGGTGAAGAACCTCCAATGCATAACAAAAGCGTGGTGAATATTCTCTATAACAGAGATATTGTATCAAGATGATTACTCAGTAGATCAGATATCATGATGACAGAAGAAGTGCCACATGGATATGTTCCATTGTTCCAACAATGATATACTTTATTGATCAGAGCTACATGAAGCCTTCAAAGAAAAACCAATGCTCCAGAATGAATAACATTTGAAATCAAGCATTACATTATCCATGATGAAGTTCAGAAAGGAGAAAGAGGTTCTCCAATACATATCTCAACAGATGAGCAAATAAACAGACATCTTGGTAAAGCTTCTATCCAAGATGAAAGAGTTTGTGTATTCACGTTGGAGCTCGTGGAGATGACTTCCTTATTGAAAAAGGAAGAGATGACTCCCAGGTTGGGAGGGAGCACTGATATGTATTGATTTATGGACATTCATTTTTCAGTTTGAAAAATGGTCAAGAATGAGCGACTTCCTTTCCGGTTCGGAAGTGGATTGAGATTTCTAGGACATCGATTTCCCATTGTTGTTAACATGGGAAATGGTCAGATTGCTGATGTAGGAAGAATGGCTGAGGGTGGGGAATGGTCCAGACTCAACAATGAGGGATAGACAAGGGTGGGGAATGGTCCAGGCTCAACAATCAGGGATAGACATTCCTTAGGGTTTATACATTCTCTCCAGGGTGCACTTTGATTAGTGTAGTAAGAATGGCCCAAGGTGGGGAATGGTCCAAGTTCAGAAATTAGGACATTTATTCTTCCTTGCTTGAGAAGAATAGTCCAGACAACTCATCATTGATGTTTTACCTTTTTGAGGGTAGATATTCTTTCAGATCTCACAGATGTGAGTGAAATATTTGCCCAGATGATTCAGTTTATATCATAGCATTGTTTATGTGTAGGTTGATATCAAATGATTGTTATGAAGACTGCATGATAGTATATGTATACTACTGTGGTGGATGTGTTCCACTGTTTGTGACTATATGTTACTGATCAAGTACTTGTGTGCTACTTGGTGTGGTAGTGTACCACTGGATTGTAGTTATGTACTACTATGGATAGACACAGTTGTGTTCTATTTTTTTTTCGATTGCCTTGAAGACTATCAACACTATTGGAAATGATTATCAGTTAGATGGGTAATCAAAGGACAGAGATTTCCCACACAAAAAATGGTTCAGAGCATTTACTCTTCTAGATTAGAAGAATGGCTCTTGTATCACTCCGTGGAGTGAGAATCATGTCTGATTACTCATATAGAGTATGGTTTCGAGAGATGATGCAGCTGATGACACTGATGATGATGATGGTGCTCATGATCTAATCATGATGTTGATGCTACCGGGTGAATGGTATGTTTTTGTGCTCAAGACCATTACCTATAATACCTCCCTAGCTAGGAGGGAGTGTTGATATTATGGTAGTTGCAGGAGGTATTTACCTTCATGTGTAAACCTGACGAGGATAGAATACTTTGGGAAGCAAGAAGAAACCCTAATGAGTTGGCTAATAACCCTAGAAGACTTGTCATCTCAAGAAGATAATTTATATTAGGTTATTAGCCTCCAAGAGAAGAAGTCGGCTAGAAATAATAATATATACTGAACAGACAGATACCCAGAATGAGAATTTGGCCCAGGAAGTTAGCTAGAATTAATATAAATATAGGAGGCAAGTTTTCATTATGGCAGGCAGTCTCAGAATTGCAGAGAAACACTTGTGTGCACTGTAGTTTCCTAGTTTCTACACCGGTTTGGAGGAGATTTTCCATTGCAGCTGTTGTAGCTAGCAGTTACTCTTGGACTATCTCTTGGCTAGGGTTTGGACTATCTGATCAGCTCTTGTTGATGCACTATCCTTGGAGAAAGGTGCACTATCCTTTGTTTGGCTATCTAGCCTAGGGTTTTCTTCCGGAGTGATTCTCTGTCAAGGTTAAGGTGCTCGGAGGGTGGCTTCGACCTATGGTTGGGTGACAAGGGTATTTTCAATCATAAAATGAGCACATCCACTTATATTCTAACATGGATTTTATATCTCATGCCATTGATATACCTGACAACCTTCTCATCATCTCTCTCTCTCTGTCCAGCTCTGATGTTCAACCTATAGAACTCCTCTGTGTACTCTTTAACTATCATTCCTTTTTGTCTTAGGTTTTGAAACCTCCTGGACATATTTATCTAGTAATCCTGGGGTATGAATTTAGCTTTCAACTTGGCTACCATTATATCCCAACTCTTAATATTTTTCTTGCCTCTACTTCTTCTGTCAGCCTGCAGTTCATCCCACCACAGTGATGCATGTCCTTTCAATCTACTGACAACATGTTTCACCTTTTTCTCCTCATCGGCATCTTCATAATCAAAGTACTTGTCCATTTCCCATATCCAATCAAGCAATTATTCAACATCTAATTTTCCTTCGTACATCAGAATGTATATCTTTTCTCTAGCTCCAAATTTCACAACAACTTTTAGCAAGCGTTCTTCCACAACATCCTATGCTACAACTTCTTCAACTTCCCTCTCTTCTCTTTCTACATCACTGATGTCTCCAACATCAGGTGATATCCTTTGCACTGTCTCCATAGCATCTAACCTTGCACGAATTTCTCTCATCTCCCTTTCCATCGCTTGATTTTCTACTAGTGGCTCTACACGTCTTCTCAGCAACATTGTGTTGAACTTTCCTCCACACAGAGCCTACAAATTTTTATGTTTGAAACCACTTACCTCCTTCACTTGCTTCTTACATAACCTAAAATCTATATAGGATATGATACCACTTGATGTAGAACCCCCACCCTTCTCTCCTCGGGGCTTCTCGACCTGTCGGTCATGGATCTTCATGGAACTAAGCCAGATTGAATCCTCGGGCCTTTAATAGACCCTGAAACAAATTCACACAGGTCCCTTTAATGTTACCCGGAGGTTCAAACTACTCACACAACCAGTTTTTGATGCCTTTGGAAACACCAAAATGCGAGTGCTAGCTCTCATACTAGACTCTTCTCTAATACAACCACAAGCTATGACCTCGGGTCAGTCTCTTCATGAGTTTGTGCTTCGACAATTTTTTGCAAACAACTGACTCCTTTTTCTCCAATCTCTGAATTGGAGAAAAATTCGGGACCAGATCTATGGTCCACGCTCCTTCAACAACCAATGGTTGTGATCTGCCTCGTGACTTTGACATTTCTCCATTTTGAATGCCACTGAATCCTTTCTCTCCAAAGTGCTCTATCACTGAAGTGACAGAGATGACACCACGTGTCCACACAAATCGACGACGAAGATTTAGCTTCTTACCCTTTTCCGGATGCACATTTCTAGATCCCGTGATCTGATGACGCATGTCCTCCTCAGATCGATGGCTCCTGTAGACATTTCTACTTCGCACTTCGACGAGTTTGGCTTCACCTCTCTTGTTTTCCTCCAAAGTGATTTTCCAACGAAGCACATGGATCTCCACCACGTGTTCTTCTGGATCCAACGGTCTAGATCTATTTTTTCCTTCGCGACTTCACGAAGACTACCCTTTGCTCCATGCAAATTCTCCAAATATCTTTTCCACGAACTCTCAGATATGTTGCCACATATCCACCTTCAAATCAATGACTAGGATATCTTCGCCGTTTCGGGAATTTGGAAATCCCACACTTTAAACAACTTCAAACCTTCGAACACTCGAACTGCCGAAGGACTCCAAGACTAACCTCCTTGCAACTCTTCCTAGATTTAATGGTCTAGAATGATCTCACTTTCTCTGAATGGATCATGCACGTTAACTTGGGGAAGCTTGTTCTTTCTCGAAACCAATGACTCCTCAAAGTGCATTTTTGACACTTCGTCGAATTTTGACTTTTGTGCACACCTTGCAACAAGTCTTCTCCATGACTCAAATCCTCTGGGCGATTGTGCACACCTCGCAAAATTTCTTTACTCAATCCAATTGCTCCTCTTGAACAAAATAACTTTGAGTATGTTTCCACGTACGCACTCTTCTGCACTTATTCTCAAACAAAGCTTAAAACTACTCCTCCTGAGATTATGAGTCTGAAGACTTTGTCAACACACTCCTTGTGGAAAATATGCACTTCTTGCAAATAAAAGTTCAATTTATCCCTTCTGAGTTGAAATATACTCTATCAACGCACTCCTTATAGACAATATGCATTCCTTGCATAACCTCGTGAAGAGAAAAAATTGAAACTTATCTAAACTCTCACAAATTCATACATTCAACCATGTAATGCATCCATTAACACAAGAACAAGTAAATAACAGAGAATTGCAATTAAACAAAAATACTACCATTCATTCATTTAGATAGACACAATAATAGAAACTAGACATTTGGGTCAATGCTCCCCTGTTATATTCATTCAAATGAAATTTACATGGGCTCTTACAATATTGATAAGCTTCAACAAATTCTACAACAACTATCAACAGCTACAACAATAACTTCAACAACCTCTACTGGGCAACAATACATTTATTTATACAAAACGAGCTCATAGAGATTTTCCCTCCGACTACCTTAGTGTTATCCTATCGAATTAAAAGCTATCAACTACTAAGTCTTATTACAATAAATGTTCGAGACAGACAGATAAGAGAAAAATCCTTGAATCTATACTGCAATCTACTACAATAAAGATAAATACATCCCCCTTCGATCTCATGCGACGGTTAAACCTCCAAACATTTAAGATCATCTTTAATTACAATCTTTTTCAGATATTACATTGATATGCCATCTTAAAAATTCAAAATATCTTCTAAATGCGCGCTAGGGTGCTCAATTGTCCTACACTCATTCTTTGTTGATGATGCTCCTACATCCTCCATCATTGGTAAAATCTATGTACGATGTCTCATTTATAGATGACTTCTCAAGGAATACTTGGATATATTTTCTCGGGAAGAAATCTGAAGTCTTTGACATGTTTAAAGAGTTTAAGTCTCTTGTTGAGAATCAAACATAGAAAACAATTAAGGTGCTAAGGACAGATAATGGTGGAGAGTTCTGTGATAATGAATTTGAATAATTATGTAAGAAGTGTGGTATGTCAAGGGAGAAGACTACTCCATATACACCTTATAAGATTCGAGTTTCAAAAACGATGAACATGACGCTGATTGAAAAAACAAGGTGCATGCTCAGTGATTTTGGGTTAGGGAAAGAATTCTAGGCAGAGGAAATGGGTATTTCATGTTACCTAGTCAACAGATCACCCTCGTCAACATTGGATGAAAAAACTCCACAAGAGGTATGGACTGGTAAGAAGCCTTCTCTCACACATCTCAAGGTATTTGGTTATGAGGCCTATGTTCATCTTCCAAAGGAAAACATGAGTAAACTAGATAAGAAGGCTGCAAAGTTTATCTTTATTGGCTATAAATATGGTCTTAAAGGTTATAAGCTTTGGAACCCAGAAACTAAGAAGGTTGTGTATAGCCGAGATGTGGTATTTAGAGAAATAAAGGATGTTGTCAAACAAGATGTCCTACCAAGTAAGGAAGAACCAGAGAAAATAGAGTTTGATTTAAAGGATGATGAATCATATTTTACAGAAGAATATGAATAAGAAGAATAATATTCTCATACATCTAGTATTGAGGAGATCGGTATGGGAAAGAAGGAAACCGAAAAGGTATACTCCACCTGATTTTCGTTCAAATTTTGCTTTGTCTATTACTGAAGATTATCCTATAACTGTCAGGGAGGTAGTGGATTCAAAGGATGGAAAACTCTGGAAAAAGACCATGGATGAATAAATGATAGTGTTGGATAAGAATGAGGCTTGGGATCTAGTGGAGTTACCTACTGGAATAAATCCTATTGGCAACAAATGGGTATTTAAAAAGAAGTTGAATGCAGAAGGAAAACTGTAGAAATACAAATCTCGGTTAGTAGCAAAGGGTTATTCCCAGGTTGAGGGAATTGATTTTGGTGACATTTTTTCTCCTTTTGCCAAATTAACTTCTATTAGATTTTTTTATTTATTGTTGTTGTGTTTGATTTTGAAGTAGAACAAATGGATGTGAAGACAACATTCCTACATGGGGATCTGGAAGAATAAGTCTATATGAAGCATCCAAAAGGATTTTTTGTGAAGGGAAAGAAGGAGTTGGTATGCAAGCTGAAAAAGTCCCTGTATGGTTTAAAACAATCACCAAGGATGTGGTATAAAAAATTTGATACTTATATGCTAGGACTTGGCTTCACAAGAAGCAAAGAGGATCATTGTGTGTATTTTAAATTAATTGGTGATCATTTGATTTATGTGTTCTTGTATGTTGATAACATGTTATTGATAGGAAACAACAAGGATATTATCCAAGATGCGAAAACTCAGTTGTCCTCTAAATTTGACATGAAGGATCTCAATGATGGAAATTTCATTTTGGGCATGGAAATTAAAAGAGATCGAGAAAAGAGGAAACTATGGTTAAATAAGAGAAAATATGTTGAGACAATATTGCAGAGGTTTAATATGCAGGAATGTAAACCAGTCGAGGTCCCTATTCATGTTGGTATAAATTTATTCACGGATCAGTGTCCCAAGACACAGGAAAAGGAGGAGGAGCACATGTCTTGTGTTCCATATGCGAGTGCATTTGGCAGTTTGATGTATGCAATGGTCTATACTAGATCAGACATTGCACATGCAGTGGTAGTTTTGAGCAGGTATATGTCAAAACCAGGGAAGGAGAATTAAACAACAGTAAAAAGGGTTTTTAGGTATTTGCATGACACTGCTAGCCATGGATTGTGCTACCAAGAAAGAGAAGGATTGGAAAGAGTTTTTGATATACATGGATTTTTGGATGCAGATTAGGCTAGAGATTTGGATCGTAGGATATATACAAGTGGGTATGTGTTTAACCTATTTGGAGGAGAAATCAGTTAGATGAGCAAAAGACAATATGTAGTGGAACTTTCAACTACAGAAGTTGAATGCATGGCAACCACTCATGCAAGGAAGGAAGCAATATGCTTACAAAGATTGTGGTCAGGTATTGGGTTTGTACAACAAGTTTTAAGGATATATTGTGACAGTCATAGTGCAATTTTTCTGGCGAAGAACCCGGCTTATCATTCAAAGACAAAGTATATTGATGTTCAATATCACTTTGTGAGAGAAATGGTTGAAGAAAAGAAAGTGTTGTTGATGAAGGTGGACACTTTGAAGAATATTGCAGATTCATTAACAAAATCTGTGAGCACTGAGAAGTTCTCTAGGTGTAGAGGATCTATGGGTATTGTTTCCCTTTATTGTTGACTATGTAACCCTGTAACCCCTTGTATGCAAAGAAAACAACAAGTGGGAGAATGTTGGGTATGTGGTATATTAGCACAACTAGCCATAGTGTTTTCTACGTTGTGTCGGGTGCGCAGGGGGGTTTGAGGTTTACGAACACGAAATATCTTTATACTGATTATGTTCTTGCTAGTGTGATTGTATGAATTATTGTTAATATAGATGTAAAAGGTATCCCATAAATGTACAATTGAGACAATAGATTTGACTTTGTTATTGCAATAGTTTTTTGTTCTATTTATTTCTATTGTTTTTACTACACAAGTAAGAACTCCATGCACAAAACATGTCAAGCTGAAATTGAATTTCTTAGTGGATTAGTTACTAGTGGATAGGATAAATGAGTTTCTTGGAAGCAAAGAAACATATTTTCCATCAAATCTTCTTCTTGTACAATGCCCTCAAGATGATTGTGTAGGCTACATGTGTTCAAATTAGAGATTGAGAATGTGTTTATAGAGGATATTGGCCTTTGTATATGTTTTACCATCCATGATGCATTTGTTGTTAGATAATTAACTTCATCCAACACTTTGTTTTTTAGATGAAAATTATTTTGTGACAATTCTTTGAGCAAGTACAAAGAATCAATGCTTTTTACTATTGACAATGTTGTATACACAAGTACATTTTTTGTGACGATGGTTGGATCAAATGAAATTTTGTTTAGAGTTAGACCTTAGGTTCTATGTATCATTCTAGCACATGCTAGTTATATCGGAAAGTTGTTTTGCATAGTAAGTCAAGATTTGTTTCTAGTACCTACATGTTGTTTTGCAATTTGTAGTATTGGTGTTCAAGCTGGTTCAATTTCTTTCCCATATGGTTGATGATGTTTTTTTCTTTAGGTTTGACCAATTGTTTCATCTAAAATTTCTATCCAAATGATATCAAATTATTTTTTTTGTTGTATAGTTCTTGAATATTCCATGAATGTCATTTACTAGATCATTGTCTATGTTCTAGTTACTTGCATATAGTTCAACTAACATGTTTTTCTTGATTAGAATTCTTGTTAGCAAGGTTACAGTTTTCTCATAATATACCATTTTCTCTTGATAGATTTCATGTTCATCAACAACATCAAGGATTACTAGTTATCCATTAACTAGTGAGAGAATTTAGTCATTGTGGTTCTTTACATCTTTGTTTGTATACAAAGGTATTGAAATAATGGATCTAAATATATTGTTCTATGAAAATTAAAATTTATGTATTAGATATCTTGGCATGATTGTTTATTCAGAGGATTCTTATGAAATATATGTATTTTTTATGCATTATGGTATGTAGTTGATAACAATTGACCTCATATTTCCAAAATAAATATGGAATTTTTTTCTTATTAAAGATTTTTTTTTTTTGTAAGTAAATAGAATTGTATTACCTTAGAATTCCATTACAACAGTGCACATGTCTGGAAAAGAAAAAAAAACTACCACATGTTCTGGCAAACAGATGGAAACCAAAACAGGTAGCCAAGAATCTTGATGTCTGGAAAATCTGAATGTTCCATGCATCCATGAACAAAAAGAAGCCAAAATTCTATAATGGTTTTGACATTCGAAATGCATAGTAACAAAAAAAATAAACACAATAGAATTAGACAGTGGGTGAACCCAGATTTCCTTTGTCGCCATGATTTTGCCAGGTAGGAGCAAAGACGAATGACTGTGCATAGTTCGAGCCTCTTCTTTTTTCTAGAGTTCCTGTGATCCAGATTTTATGAGCAAAACAAAATGAATACATATTATTAACAGGTGCTTAACAAAAAATAACAGAGATACAGTAAAATTGGTTTTCTATTCAATAACGAAATAAGTTGAAGCTATAAAACACAACGAAAACAAGTTTGTTGGAATGGTGGCGGCTTATCTCTGAGAAGAGATGTGACGGTTGCGCGCTTTCGCAAGAAGAAAATTAAAATGAGGCTGTCAAGGCCTTTTTACAATAAACAAGAATGTCAAAAACCCTAGACATCCAAAAACCTAACCCTAGGAGATGA
>SNQJ01S0020461.1:36087-54030 GCA_010110895.2 Picea sitchensis
TAGAGTTGGGGCCATCCCGATGTCTCTTGGTCGCAAGAGTCTAGCACCATGGTGAGTGTCACGACTGGAATTCTGCTGAGGCAATCAGCGACACGATTAGTGCTTCCTGTTTTATACTTGATTTTGAGGTGGAATTGCTGCAAGTATGTGGACCATTTTTTATGGTGGTCATTCTGCAATTTTCCCTATGTCTGCATGAACTGCAGTGGCTTATGATTACTGTGGATGATTTTCTCCTTCCCAAGAATGTAATGTCTCCACTGGCGACAAGCTTGTACAATGGAGTACATTTCTTTGTCATAAGTAGGGTACTTACGAACAATATCTGACAGTGTCTCATTATGATAGGCCATGGGGTGGTCGTGCTGAGTGAGAATGATGCCCACAACATAGTCTGAAGCATCTATCTCAATTTCAAAGGATGTTGCAGGTCTGGTAGTGAAAGTACGGGGGATGAGCACAAGCGTTGCTTCAAATCATCGAATGCTTGTTGTTGGGACCAACCCCATGCAAATTTCGCCTTACCACCACCCTTTTTTATTTGGCTGAGGGACCATGCAATATGGGAGAATCCCAACACGAACCTGCGGTAGAAGTTGGCAAGGCCCAAGAAGCTCCGAAGCTCAGTGAGTGTTGTTGGGGTTGGTCAGTCACGGATGACTTGTATATTAGTTGGATCCACATGTACACCATGTTGATCAATGATGTATCCCAGGTAATGGACCCTGTCCATGCGGAAGGAGCATTTTTCCAAGTTGGTGTATAGCTTGTGCTGCCGCAGGGTGCGCAGAACCTGTTGAATATGCTCCAAGTGTTCAGCCCAAGTCTTGCTATAAATTAGAATGTCATCCAAATACACCACTACAAAAGTATTGGTGAATGGTTGCATGATATCATCCATCATCCTCATGAAAGTGGTTGGAGCATTTGTCAAACCAAAGGGCATGACCAACTATTCAAAAAGGCATTCCTTTGACTTGAAGGCAGTCTTCCATACATCTGTTTGTTCTATCGGGACCTAGTGATAGCCAGACTTCAGATCAATCTTACTGAATTATTTTCCCCCCGTAAGTTGATCAAGGAGGCCGTCGATTCAAGGAATCGGGTACCCATTTCTGACTATGATTTTATTCAGAGCCCGGTAGTCAATACAGAGTCGCCATGTTCCATCTTTCTTCTATACCAACACGATTGGGATCCTGTAAGGTGATGAGATGGGACGGATGTGCCCCTTGTGGATCAGTTCTTGGATCCGTTTCTTGATCTCCTCATTCTCTAACAAAGACAGGCGATAAACTGGCCCATTGGGAAGCGGTGCGTTGGGGGTCAGATCGATGGGGTGCTTGACCTGGCAGTGCAAAGTTACCCCTGTAGGTGAGGAGAAGATATCCGAGTATTATTCCACGACCTTATCTACTTGCTTCTATTGTGTGGAGAGGTCGGTCGCAAATATCCTAGATGTAGCTGTGATATTTCGCTTATTCTGAGAGTGAATCATGAAGAAGACAAACTTCCCCATCTGAGAGATGACCTTCCTGCATTTCTTAGCAGAGATCAAGGAAATAGCACTAGGTGGGACTACCTCGGGTAGCTTGTACAATTTCCTATTCAAAGTAATAATAACACTATGAGGCCTAGACTCATATACAACATGATGTTTCCATAAATAAGGTTGGCCCAAAAGAACATCACAAAATTTGAGAGGCGAAACATCACATAATACCTTATCTTTGAAGGTGTTTATGTCATACGACAGTCGACACTGTTGGCTGACGCAGAGACCGCTTCCTTGGTGGAGCCATCCAATGGTGTAGGGTTGTTGGCAAGGAAAGCCGCTTGATGACCTCTATTGAGATGAGGTTATTCTGGCTACCGCTATTAATGATGAAGTGTAGTAGGGTGCCTTTTACCCACATATGTTAATGGAAGATGTGCTCTCCTTCTTCTTGCTCGTCTGGCTCACCAGTCTGGAGCTTGGTGGTAGCAACGGTGGCACTGGGTTCTGCGTCAATGATCTGTCTTCCCCTTTCTGTTTCTGTCTTAGAGTAATAATCTGCATCTGATTCAGAGGCTTTCACTTCGGCCACCAACGACTGCTTTGAGCGACAGTCAACATTGTTATGCCAAGGGATCTTATGAAAGTCACACCACTTCCTGGTATCTTTCTTTGTCTTTCCAATGTCTTTCTTTTCTTGTGGCTTGGACTTGTTTTCCTGATACTGTCCATCTTTTCTCTATCCTTTGTTCTGTGGGTTGGGGACTCCCTTTCTGACTTTTGTTGTGAGGGGTTCCCAAGCCCAAATTGTCGCGTCTTTTGTTTGAGCTTCTTCTCAATTTTGATGGCATATCGGTAGGCCACACCCAAGGATCATATGTACAGAAATTCCATTTCGGTCTGGATGTATCTATGCAGAGCACCACGATACTTGAGCACCAGATGTTGTTCTGAATCTTTGATACCCAGCTTGGTGTGCAAGGTATGGAAGATATTTTTGAAATCAGGCACTGCTTGGTCTCTTTCTTGCCGCAGTGTGATTTGGTATACAGGTCGTCATAACTTCCGACATGGTAGTATTGTTCCTTAATATCATCCATGAAGGATTCCCAGGTGGCCATGACTGAAAATAATGAGGTTTCCTTTGTTTCCTTTTACTCACAGAAAGTTTCCCACCAATATTTGACATGGGGAATGGCTTTGAGGAGCGCAAAAGTAATCTTTTCTCTATTCAAAAAGTTATGGACAAAAAAATACCCTTCTAGTAAATTCAACCACTTGTCTACAACATTTGCATCTATATGACCTTCAAATATAGGAATATCTAAGTTTATTTGTACCTTGAAGGGGGTGGTGCCTCCGTTCGAAGAAGATGCATCGCATGTTGGTAGCCGCCGAAGGATTTGCATGAAACTATCCATCATCTTGTTCCTTTGTTGTGTGAGGGCTTCCTCAATCAACAGTTTGAAAGGATATCATGTCCCTTCATATTTATTTTCTCCTTCCATGAGAGTTCGCTTGGGCATGCAAGAGCTTCTTTCCTCAAGAGCTACATGGTGGAAGAAGTAGACACCCATTGAAGAATTGATTACACTGATAAATGTATGGTTTGGAAAACACCTTGTTGAGACAGTAGTTGCGTCAAGCATAAGTGTTAGATCAAAATATTGTTGAGTGTGATTAATATGAAGCATAATATATATATGTGAGGGGACGAGACACTATAGATAGTAACATGTGAATCATCATTGTTGGAGACTATTTGACTGTCTATGACAAACTTTTCCACTGGAACACTATGTGTAGCATGATAGTGTGTAGATGTTGTGCCTGAAGCAGGATAATTAGTGTTAATTTGGCTGTGCATATGTTAAGTGTGTAATGTGTTGTTAAGTAGAGATATATGGAGGTTGAGAGCAATTGTTGTTGGTCAAGATATTTGTGCACGCTAGAAAAAGTGGGTCGAACTAAATGTTGGACCTCAGAGTCATTGTGTCATGGATCTACAACATTATTGACGTACCATGTAGGTAAGGGTGCAATGGATGCTTGTGTAATAATGTTGGTAGGGAGATCTACAATAGAGATATTATCATGAGGTAAAGGTTTAGGAGTAGGGTATAGGGGAGAGGGTCCATGTGGAGGGCTAGTTTGGGACGCCTGTGAAGGAAAAGGATAAGTATATGGAGGAATAGAATATGTGACTAGGGTATCATCTCTCTTAGATAGGAGGGAGAGGAAATAATCAATGAAAGGTATCTAGGAATATGATGGAACCCTAGGAAGAGGGTGGTTGGTGTGAGAGCTAAGTTGCTAGGTTGGAGGACATTGGTTGGAATCCTTACGGATGGGTTGGTAACATGTAGTATGAATGGAATGAGTGGGTAGGGATTTGGTAAGGTATTTATGGAAGATGAGAATTGTACACTTAAGTAAGGAGTAGTATATAGCCAAGTGACACTCAAAATTAGGGTGACTTATGGTTGTGTCAATGTGATCTTGGATTTGGTATAATAATGTTTTCCATCGATATAAAAGAGAAAGCATATGTGTAATTTGAGAGGAGGGTATGACCACTGCTAGGGAAGGCAATGAACGGGTGAAGAAGGTCCTCAAGGAAGATTACATATGAGAGGGAGAGAATCATAGGGGAAGTGAACTTGCCTTGGGTAACTCAGAAAAATACAAAATATTTTGTAATTGCATGTACAACTCATTAGGGTGGGCATGGACGCTTGTAGACACGTTGTTGTTAAAAACCCACCCAAACAAAATTCCAATGGAAATTTATAGCCAATAGAAGAAATTTTTCTTGAGAAATTGATGTCGAATCTCCTTGCCAACACAATGCTTACACTTTTTTGGGGGAATGAAGCATAGAAAGCACTATTCAGTGAGATATGGGTGGGAGGGTTTGGCTCCACAAATGAGATCTGATGAAATATTCTTTCCAAAGAAAATCTTCCACTTCAGTTTGGAGAAGATGTCAATGTAGATACGGTTGGGTGGGCACACTCCAAGGAGCCAAATTTTTAATTCTACTACTGTAAACTATTATTTCTGAGTGAGGCATTGAGCCTAAGAAGAATTGAGGAAAGAGAAAACCTGCACCAACACTCTGATACCAGATGATGTTATTCTAAACTTTTCAAATAGAAAACTGAGAGGTGAAGAACACCCACATTAAAATATAATAACTAAGAAACAACAATAACAAAAGTAGCAATAGAAATAGAATTATACTCAAGGGAAAATATCTTATTTTATTATTTTATTATGAAATACATCTATCCTTTATATAACATCATAATATATCCACTCAAAATGAAGCAAATAATAACTTGAACTCCTTCACATAGCTCCAACCTTGGAAATGTGCAACTACATTCTACACATCATTAATTCTTCAACAAAACACTAACTAATAGTTGGAAATGATGTATCCACTCAAAATGAAACAAAGAATAGCTTGAACTCCTTCACATAGCTCCAACCTTGGAAATATGCAACTACATTCTACACATCATTAATGCTTCAACAAAACACTAACTAATAGTTGGAAATAAAATGAGCATTTCCCTAAAAGCTAGGTGTTTCCATGACTCTATTGAATGTTGTATTTGGATGAGTGGTGGGCACTACCATTCCTATGTGGAAGGGTGTGTCTATCTTGGGGAAGCCCTGCAACTATCTACATCAATTCACAATAAATCAATTCACAATCAATAATGGTGAAACTCTTTTTTGAAAATAGAAATCGACTATGAGTTCATACCTTCACCCCGTGTTGACATCATCCAAATCCTTAGTATGGAAAATGAGATTGAGAACTAGAGGCCCTATGTCACACACCTTTGTATGTATTGATTGTCCTAAGTCCCTTTTTTATCTCTATTTATGTATGTAGGGTTTTATCCCTAATTTTGTATAATTTACTTTGTTTCAAGTGAGTTATGTGCATTCACAAAATCCCAAATCTTGATCCCCATATTTAATAGTAGAGGTCTTTTATAGTTCGAGGGGTTTTCTTAAAAACACTAATTTTCACTATCTAGGGTTCATTTTGAGTGGGTGATTATGGTTGGGAGAATGAGGGTTTCTAGGTGTTTATAATGACGAGGAAGCCAATATCACCACATAACATATATGTCAACCCTTACCCATAGCCTCATGGGGATGTGTATACTTTCATTTCTTCAGTACATAGGGAGATGATTATGATTACCCTAATTTTATTGAGCCTAGCCAACCAATTGGGTCTCATGTTTGGAAAGATGGGTCTGAACCCTCAAATGTAAACATCATCCTTGGTGTTATGTTCAACCTTAATCTTGATATATGAAAAAATATAAAAAAAAATGATAAAGTAAATGATAAAGTAAATGATAAAGTATAAAGAAGAAATGACTCAGTTCTACCCAAATGATAGTAAGAATGTTCCTAGGGGAGATTGAGCATTGGGATCACAATTTCTTGCACCTCTCCTAATGAGAGTGACTTTGAGTCTGAAGGATAACAAGTAGATTACTTGTCTAAATATTACAACAAACTTGATATATAGATAGATAGAAATCCATATACATAAATCCCTTCCTCAGTAAAACCAAGTCTTTGAACCCAAGGTTACCTTACTATAGTGGCATATCCCTATGTTGGGATGTTAGTGTACTTGTTTGCTTATGCTTGGATTGTTTGTGTGATTTGTGGGCTTATAAATTTTTTTTCCTATTGAAGTAATAGGGGTAGAGATAAAAGAGATATTAAAAATGCCACTAAAAATTGGATACCAACCATATCTAGTAAAAATATGATTTTTTTAATTGGAGAGTTGTATTGGGAGGGCCTTCAACAAAAGGATTTTGGGAGGTATTTTTCAATATCTAGTGAAATTAGGGGTATTCTTTAATATCCCATGAATGAGCGTGCTATGCCATAGGTTCAGTAAGTGAAGTTAGAGCATGTTCCTTTATAATGGAAAGCAACCTCTACAAGGAAAATTTTATGATGAACATTTTATAAAAAATTTCAAGATGTCTTCTAGTAAAATCACTGATCTAAATATGGGAAGATGAAGAAACCTAGTGAAGAACTTCAAGTTTTTAAGTATTCAACAAAACATATTTGACAACATAGATGAAAGTTACAACTACGAAGAACTCATTGGATGAACATTTACTATAATTTTATTTAAATTCAAACTTCAAGCACCTAGCTAAGACTAATTTCTTTGTAAGTAATGGACATAAGCATTGTTTATTGCACAACAAAAGACTTTGAATCTAACTAAGATTTTTTTGTTTGAATGAAGTTTCCCTGTGGGCATAGTTACATCATCTATGAACCTTAGCACTGAGAAGTGACAAATTTACTTCCAATTAAGAGAGTACCTAGCTAAAACTAATTCCTTTGTAAGTAAAAAACATAAACATTGTTTATTGCATGCTAAATGACCTTTGAAGCTAAGCAAGAAAAATATTTTGGGTTGAATGAAGTTGCTATCTATGAATCTAAACACTGAGAAGTGTCAAGTTTACATTCAATTCAATGTAACTAACCAAGCAATGAGCATTGAAGAGAATGTGTTTTCAAGCCAAATGTCCTAGATGTCAACAAGGAAAGTTAAGCAAGGATAGGCTAAAACTAGCAACAAGGGTCAAGTTAGTGGTAAAATGTGGTTATGCTCATTGGTTTAAAGTATATTAATTATCCTATAAACTATAAAAATAAAGTCTTAAAATTTTGTTGATCGAATCACATGATAAAAAAATTCAAGGGTAATGAATAATGACAAGCTTGGGTTGTGTGACAAGCTTTCATAAGGTTGTGAAACTAGATTAATGCATATTTATTAGCACAATCACATAAACAAAAGTAGTTGATATAGGTTAATAGGCACCATTATTAGTTTTGAAAGATGAAAAATGGTGTAAAAGTGGTTAATATATGCAGATATTGAAAGGTGGTCAGTGGTGTTGATCCATTTATATCAACCACTTTTACTTATGTGATAATGCTAGGCTCAAATACAAGTCTTTTTTTATCAAATATCCACCCTTATATTTTACTCAAACATAATTATATAAAATTTAAATGAAAAAAAAAATATATATATTAAATAATGGTTATATTATATTAAGTAATGATGTTTAGTTTGGTTCTCCTTATTCTAATGCAGGTTTACATTCACTATTTCCTCAACCATTATATTTATGATTTCATCAATATCAACTAAAATAATAATTCCATGAATTTACCTATTCTTTCATAAAAGTCACTTGCATTACACTAATTATTAGTATTTATCTTTAGTATTTATTAAATATCTACACTATTATAAAGGTCAATAATTCATATTTTTTTATGCATCTATAAAACATCTATTTTTTACAAAAATATTTATAATTATCATTATGTTAGTTAATTTATTTCAATATCAAAAGCATGGTGAAGATTCTCTATAATAGAGATATTGTATCAAGATGATTACTCAGTAGATCAGATATCATGATGACAGAAGAAGTGTCACATGGATATGTTCCAGTGTTCCAACAATGATATACTTTATTGATGAGAGCTACATGAAGCCTTCAAAGAAAAACCAATGCTCCAGAACGAAGTACATTTGAAATCAAGCATTACATTATCCGTGATGAAGTTCAGAAAGGAGAAAGAGGTTCTCCAATACAAATCTCCAAACATGAGCAGATAAACAGACATCTTGGTAAAGCTTCTATCCAAGATGAAAGAGTTTGTGTACCCACGTTGGAGCTTGTGGAGACGACTTCCTTATTGAAAAAGGAAGAGATGACTCCTAGGTTGGGAGGGAGCACTGATATGTATTGATTTATGGACAGTCATTTTTTAGTTCGAAAAATGGTCCAGGATGAGCAACTTCCTTTCCAGTTCGGAAAGTGGATTGAGATTTCTGATGGACAGTGATTTCCACATGGGAAATGGTCCAAATTGTTGATGTATCATAGACAACGACTTCCCATTGTGTTTAATGTGGGGATTTTTCTAGGGCAGTCTCTCTTCTTGAGGGTTACTCAAGAAGACTGGCACGCCTCACCAGACAATGATTTCTCATTGTGGTTAACATGAGGAATGGTCCATTTTAGAGGTTGATATAGGACAATCTTTTCCTCTTGTGGTTAACAGAGGAAATGGTCCAGACAGTCATTCCTTAGGGTTTTTACATTCTCTCCAGGGTTCACTTTGATTAGTGTAGGAGGAATGGCCCAGGGTGGGGAATGGTCCAGGCTCAACAATCAGGGACAGAGATTCCTTAGGGTTTATACATTCTCTCCAGGGTGCACTTTGATTAGTGTAGGAAGAATGGCCCAGAGTGGGGAATGGTCTAGGTTCATAAATCAGGACATTTATTCTTCTTTGCTTGAGAAGAATAGTCCAGACAACTCATCATTGATGTTTTACCCTTTTGAGGGAAGATATTCTTTCAGATCTCACAGATGTGAGTGAAATATTGGCCCAGATGATTCATTTTATATCATAACATTGTTTCTGTGCAGGTTGATATCAAATGATTTTTATGAAGACTACATGACAGTAGATGTATACTACTATGGTGGATGTGTTCCATTGTTTGTGACTATACATTACTGATCAAGTACTTGTGTGCTACTTGGTGTGGTAGTGTACCAATAGATTGTATTTATGTACTACTATGGATAGACACAATTGTGTTCTATTTTTTTTCGATTACCTTGAAGACTATTAGCACTATTGGAAATGATTATCAGTTAGATGGATAATCAAAGGACAAAGATTTCCTAGACGGAAAATGGTTCAGACCATTTACTCTTCTAGATTAGAAGAATGGCTCTTGTATCACTCTGTGGAGTGAGAATCATGTATGATTACTTAGATAGAGTATGGTTTTGAGAGATGATGCAGTTGATGACACTGATGATGATGATGATGGTGCTCATGATCTAGTCATGATGTTGATGCTACCGGGTGAATGGTATGTTTTTGTGCTCAAGACCATTACCTGTAATACCTCCCTAGCTAGGAGGGAGTGTTGATATTGTGGTAGTTGCGGGAGGTATTTACCTCCACGTGTAAACCTAACGGGGATAGAATACTCTGGGAAGTAAGAAGAAACCTTAATGAGTTGGCTAATAACCCTAGAAGACTTGTCATCTCAAGAAGATAATTTATATTAGGTTATTAGCCTCCAAGAGAAGAAGTTGACCATAAATAATAATATATACTGAACAGATAGATACCCAGAATGAGAAGTCATCCCAGGAAGTTAGCCATAATTAATATAAATATAGGAGGCTAGTTCTCATTTTGGCAGGCAGTCTCAGAATTGCAGTGCAACACTTGTGCGCACTGTAGTTGCCCAGTTTCTGCGTAGGTTTGGAGGAGAGTTTTCGTTGCAGCTGTTGCAACTAGCAGTTACTCTTGGACTGTCTCTTGTCTAGGGTTTGGACTATCTGATTAGCTCTTTTTGATGTGCTATCCTTGGGGAAAGGTGCGCTACCCTTTGTTTGGCTATCTAGCCTAGGGTTTGCTTCCGGAGTGATTCTCTGTCAAGGTTAAGATGCTCGGAGTGTGGCTTCAGCCTATGGTTGGGTGACAAGGGTATTGTCAATGGTAAAACGAGCACATCCACTTATATTCTAACATGGATTTTATATATCATGCCATTGATATACCTGACAACCTTCTCATCATCTCTCTCTGTGTGTCCAACCCTGATGTTCAACCTATAGAACTCCTCTGTGTATTCTTTAATTGTCATTCCTTTTTGTCTCAGGCTTTGCAACCTCCTGAACATATTTATCTAGTAATCTTGGGGTATGAATTTAGCTTTCAACTTGGCTACCATTATATCCCAACTCTTAATATTTTTCTTGCCTCTACTTCTTCTGTCAGCCTGCAGTTCATCCCACCACAGTGTTGCATGTCCTTTCAATCTGGTGACAACATGTTTCACCTTTTTCTCCTCATCGACATCTTCATAATCGAGTTACTTGTCCATTTCCCATATCCAATCAAGCAATTCTTCAAAATCTAAGTTTCCTTTGTACATCAGGATGTTTATCTTTGCTCTAGCTCCAAATTTCACAACAACATTTAGAAAGTGTTCTTCCACAACGTCCTATGCTACAACTTCTTCAACTTCCCTCTCTTCGCTTTCTGCATCACTAACATCTCCAACATTAGGTGATATCCTTTGCATTTTCTCCATATCATCTAACCTTGCATTAATTTATCTCATCTCCCTTTCCATCACTTGGTTTTCTACTAGTGGCTCTACATGTCTTCTCAGTGACATTGTGTTGAACTTTCCTCCACACAGAGCCTACAAATTTTTCTTTCTGAAACCACTTACCTCCTTCACTTGCTTCTTACATAACCTAAAATCTATATAGGATCTGCTACCACTTGATGCAGTCACCCCACCCTTCTCTCCTCAGGGATTATCGACCTCATAGTCATGGATCTTCATGGAACTAAGCCAGATTGACTCCTTGGGCCTTCAGTAGACCCTAAAACAAATTCACACAGGTCCCTTTGATGTTACCCACATGTTCAAACTACTTACACAATCAGTTTCTGATGCCTTTGGAAACACCAAAATCTGAGTGCTAGCTCCCATACTAGACTCTTCTCTAATACGACAATGAGCTATGACCTTGGGTCAGTCTCTTCACGAGTTTGTGCTTTGACAATTTTTTGCAAGAAACTGACTCCTTTTTCTTCGATCTTCGAATTGGATAAAAATTCGGGACCGGATCTATGGTCCACGCTCCTCTTACAACCAACAGTTGTGATCTGCCTCGCAACTTCAACATTTCACACTTTTGAATGCAACTGAATCCTTTCTCCTTGAAGTTCTCTATCACTGAAGCTACAGACATGACACCACGTGTCCACACAAATCGACGAAGAGGATTTATCTTCTTACCCTTTTTCGGATGCACATTACTGTATCCCATGATCTGATGATGCGTGTCCTCCTCAGATCGATGGCTCCTATAGAATTTTCTACTTCGCACTTCGACGAGTTTGGCTTCACCTCTCTTGTTTTCCTCCAAAGGATTTTCCAACGAAGCACATGGATCTCCGCCATGTGTTCTTTTGGATCCAACGGTCCAGATCTATTTTTTCCTTCGCGACTTCGTGAAGACTACCCTTTTCTGCATGCAAATTCTCCGAAGCCATTTTCCACGAACTCTCGGATCTGTTGCCACATATCCACCTTCAAATCAATGGCTAGGATATCTTCATAGTTTCGGGAATTCGAAAATACCGCACTTTAAACAACTTCAAAGCTTCGAACAGTTGGATTGCCAAAGGACTCCAAGACTAACCTCCTTGCAACTCTTCCCAGATCTAATGGTTTGGAATGATATCGCTTCCTCCGAATGGATCATGCACGTTAACTTGGGGAATCTTAAAGGGAACCTCCCTATTGAATATTTCCCACCGCTATCTCTTCTGAGCTTGTTCTTTCTCGAAACCTATGGCCCCTCAGAGTGCATTTTCGACACTTCGTCGAATTTTGACTTTTGTGCACACCTTGCAACAAGTCTTCTTCCACAACTCAAATCCTCTAAGCGATTGTGCACACCTTGCAAAATTTCTTTACTCAATCCAATTGCTCCTCCTGAACAAAATAAATTTGAGTATGTTTCCACCTACGCACTCTTCTGCACTTATTCTCAAACAAAGATTAAAACTACTCCTCCTGATATTATGAGTCTGAAGACTCTGTCAACACACTCCTTATGGAAAATATGCACTTCTTGCAAATAAAAGTTCAATTTATCCCTTCTAAGCTTATGAGTCAAAATATATTCTGTCAACGCACTCCTTAGGGACAATATGCACTCCTTGCATAAGCTCGTGAAGAGAAAAAATTGAAACTTATCTAAATTCTCACAGATTCATACATTCAACCATGTAATGCATTCATTAACACAAGAACAAGTAAGTAACAAAGAATTGCAATTAAACATAAATCCTACCATTCATTCATTCAGATAGACACAACAATAGAAACACCAGACATTTGGGCCAACGCTCCCTTGTTATATTCATTCAAATGAAATTTACATGGGCTCTTACAATATTGATAAGATTCAACAACTTCTACAACAACTATTAACAACTACAACAATAAATTCAACAACCTCTACTGGGCAACACTACATTTATTTATACAAAATGATCTCATAGAGATTTTCCCTCCGACTACCTTAGCGTTATCCTATCGAATTAAAATCTATGAACTACTAAGGCTTATTACAATAGCTGTTCGAAATAGACAGATAAGAGCAAAAGCCTCGAATATGTACTGCAATCTACTACAATAAAGATAAATACATCCCCCTTCGATCTCATGTGACGGTTAAACCTCCAAACATTTAAGATCATCTTTAATTACAATCTTTTCCAGATATTACATTGATATGCCATCCTTAAAATTCAAAATATCTTCAAAATGTGCACTAGGGTGCTCAATTGTCCTCCACTCGCACTTTGCTGACAATGCTCCTACATCATTCATCATTGGTAAAATCTATGTACTATGTCTCATTTATAGATGACTTCTCAAGGAATACTTGGATATATTTTCTCAGGAAGAAATCTGAAGTCTTTGACATGTTTAAAGAGTTTAAGGCTCTTGTTGAGAATCAAATAGAGAAAACAATTAAGGTGCTAAGGACAGATAATGGTGGAGAGTTCTGCAATAATGAATTTGAATAATTATGTAAGAAGTGTGGTATATCAAGGGAGAAGATTACTCCATATACACCTTGTAAGACTGGATTTGTAGAAAGGATGAACATGACGTTGATTGAAAAAGCAAGGTGCATTCTTAGTGATTTTGGGTTAGAGAAAGAATTCTAGGCAGAGGCAATGGGTATTGCATGTTACCTGGTCAATAGATCACCCTCGTCAACATTGGATGACAAAACTCCACAAGAGGTATGGACTGGTAAGAAACCTTCTCTCACACATCTCAAGGTATTTGGTTATGAGGCCTATGTTCATGTTCCAAAGGAAAACATGAGTAAGCTAGATATGAAGGATGAAAAGTTTATCTTTATTGACTATAAATATGGTCTTAAAGGTTATAAGCTTTGGAACCCAAAAACTAAGAAGGTTGTGTATAGTCGAGATGTGGTATTTAGAGAAATAAAAGATGATGTCAAACAAGATGTCCTACCAAGTAAGGAAGAACCAGAGAAAATAGAGTTTGATTTAAAGGATGATGAGTCACATTTTACAGAAGAATATGAATAAGAAGAATAATATTCTCATACATCTAGTATTTAGGAGATCGGTATGGGAAAGAAGGAAACCAAAAAGGTATACTCCACCTGATTTTCGTTCAAATTTTTCTTTGTCTATTGCTAAAGATTATCCTAGAACTGTCAGGGAGATAGTGGATTTAGAGGATGGAAAACTCTAGAAAAAGGCCATGGATGAAGAAATGATAGCGTTGGATAATAATGAGGCTTGGGATCTAGTGGAGTTACCTACTGGAATAAATCATATTGGCAACAAATGGGTATTTAAAAATAATTTGAATGCAGAAGGAAAACTGTAGAAATACAAAGCTCGGTTAGTAGCAAAGGGTTATTCCCAGGTTGAGGGAATTGATTTTGGTGACATTTTTTCTCTTGTTGCCAAATTAACTTCTATTATATTTTTTTAATTTATTGTTGTTGCATTTGATTTTGAAGTAGAACAAATGGATGTGAAGACAACATTCCTACATGGGGATCTGGAAGAAGAAATCTATATGAAGCATCCAAAAGGATTTTTTCTGAAGGGAAAGAAGGAGTTGGTATGGAAGCTGAAAAAGTCCCTTTATGGTTTAAAACAATCACCAAGGATGTGGTATAAAAAAATTTGATACTTATATGCTAGGACTTGGCTTCACAAGAAGCAAAGAGGATCATTGTGTGTAATTTAAATTAATTGGTGATCATTTGATTTATTTGTTCTTGTATGTTGATGACATGTTATTGATAGGAAACAACAAGGATATTATCCAAGATGTGAAAAACCAGTTGTCCTCTAAATTTGACATGAAGGATCTCAATGATGCAAATTTCATTTTGGGCATGGAGATTAAAAGAGATCGAGAAAAGAGAAAACTATGGTTAAATAAGAGAAAATATGGCGAGACAATATTACAGAGGTTTAATATGCAGGAATGTAAACCAATCGAGGTCCCTATTCATGTTGGTATAAATTTATTCATGAATCAGTGTCCCAAGACACAGGAAAAGGAGGGAGGAGCACATGTCTTGTGTTCCATATGCGAGTGCATTTGCCAGTTTGATGCATGCAATGGTATATACTAGATCAGACATTGCACATGTAGTGGGAGTTTTGAGCAGGTATATGTCAAAACCAGGGAAGGAGCATTGAACAACAGTAAAAAGGGTTTTTAGGTATTTGCATGACACTACTACTTATGGATTGTGCTACCAAGAAAGAGAAGGATTGGAAATAGTTTTGGATATACATGGATTTTTGGATGCAGATTAGGCTAGAGATTTGGATCGTAGGAGATATACAAGTGGGTATGTGTTTAACCTATTTGGAGGAGAAATCAGTTGGATGAGAAAAAGACAATATGTAGTGGAACTTTCAACTATAGAAGTTGAATACATGGCAACCACTCATGCAAGGAAGGAAGCAATATGCTTACAAAGATTGTGGTCAGGTATTGGGTTTGTACAAGAAGTTTTAAGGATAGATTGTGACAGTCATAGTGCAATTTTTATGGCGAAGAACCCAGCTTATCATTCAAAGACAAGGCATATTGATGTTCAATATCACTTTGTGAGAGACATGGTTGAAGAAAATAAAGTGTTGTTAATGAAGGTGGACACTTTGAAGAATATTGTAGATTCATTAACAAAATCTGTGAGCACTGAGAAATTCTCTTGGTGTAGAGGATATATGGGTATTGTTTCCCTAGATTGTTGACTATGTAACCCTGTAACCCCTTGTATGCAAAGAAAACAACAAGTGGGAGAATGTTGGGTATGTGGTATATTATTTGCACGACTAGTCATAGTGTTTTCTACGTTGCACCGGGTGCGCAGGGGGGTTTGAGGTTTACGAACACGAAATCTCTTTATACTGATTTTGTTCTTGCTAGTGTGATTGTATGAATTATTGTTACTATAGATGTAAAAGGTATCCCATAAATGTACAATTGAGACAATGGATTTGACTTTGTTATTGCAACAGTTTTTTGTTCTATTTATTTCTATTGTTTTTACTACACAAGTAAGAACTCCATGCACAAAACATGTCAAGATGAAATTGAATTTCTTAGTCGATTAGTTACTAGTGGATAGGATAAATGAGTTTCTTGGAAGCAAAGAAACATATTTTCCATCAAATCTTCTTTGTGTACAATGCCCTCAAGATGATTGGGTAGGCTACATGTGTTCAAATTAGAGTTTGAGAAGGTGTTTATAGAGGATATTGGCCTTTGTATATGTTTTACCATCCATGATGCATTTGTTGTTAGATAATTAACTTCATCCAACACTTTGTTTTTTAGATGAAAATTCTTTTGTGACAATTCTTTGAGCAAGTACAAAGAATCAATGCTTTTTACTATTGACAATGTTGTATACACAAGTACATTTTTTGTGACGATTGTTGGATCAAATGAAATTTTGTTTAGAGTTAGACCTTAGGTTCTATGTATTATTCTAGCACATGCTAGTTATAGCAGAAATTGCTTTTGCATAGTAAGTCAAGATTTGTTTCTAGTACCTACATGGTGTTTTGCAATTTGTAGTATTGGTGTTCAAGCTGGTTCAATTTCTTTCCCATATGGTTGATGATGTTCGTTTCTTTAGGTTTGACCAATTGTTTCATCTACAATTTCTATCCAAATGATATAAAAATATTTTTTTTGTTGTATAGTTCGTGAATATTCCATAAATGTCATTTACTAGATCATCATCTATGTTGTAGTTACCTGCATAGAGTTCAACTAACATGTTTTTCTTGATTAGCATTCTTGTTGGCAAGGTTATAGTTTTCTCATAATATACCATTTTCTCTTGATAGATTTCATGTTCATCAACAACATCAAGGATTACTAGTTATCCATTAACTAGTGAGAGAATTTAGTCATTGTGGTTCTTTACATCTTTGTTTGTATACAAAGGTATTGAAATAATGGATCTAAATGTATTGTTCTATGAAAATTATAATTTATGTATTAGATATCTTGGCATGATTTTTTATTTAGAGGATTCTTATGAAATATATGTATTTTTTATGCATTATGGTATGTAGTTGATAGCAATTGACCTCATATTTCCAAAATAAATATGGATTTTTTTTCTTATTAAAGATTGTTTTTTTTTTTGTAAGTAAACAAAATTGTATTACCTTAGAATTCCATTACAAAAATACACATGTTTGGACAAGAAAAAAAAATGCCACATGTTCTTCCAAACAGATGGAAACCAGAACAGGTAGTCGAGAATCTTGATGTCTGGAAAATCTGAATGTTCCATGCATCCATGAACAAAAAGAAACCAAAATTCTATAATGGTTTTGACATTCGAAATGCATAGTAACAGAAAAAATAAACACAATAGAATTAGACAGTGGGTGAACCCAAATTTCCTTTGTCACCATGATTTTACTAGGTAGGAGCAAAGACGAATGACTATGCATAGTTCGAGACTCTTCTTTTTACTAGAGTTCCTGTGATTTGGATTTTATGAGAAGAACGGAATGAATACATATTATTAACAGGTGCTTAACAAAAAATAACATAGATACCATAAAATTGGTTTTCTATTCAATAACGAAATAAGTTGAAGCTATAAAACACAGCGGAAACAAGCTTGTTGGAATGGTGGCAGCTTATATCTGAGAAGAGATGTGACGACTGCGCGCATTCGCAAGAAGAAAATTACAATGAGGCCCTCAAATCCTTTTTACAATAAACAAGAATGCCAAAAACCCTAGACATCCAAAAACCTAACCCTAGGAGATGAAGAGCCAAAAGTCATGTGGGCCCCGTTTGGGTAAGTTAGTATATCAACTTCCCGGGGTCATAACTTTTGCATACGATCTCCGTTTTAGGAATGTGATAGCTATTGTAATTGGAATTATACATGTGCGAGGGTTCTTTGAATTATACATGCGAAGGATATGCACAATCATTCGATTTACAACCTCGGTTTGGCCGTCTGGCTAGGGGTGGAAGGTTGTGGATTTGGTGAGCTTGGTGTCCAGCAGTGACCAGAGGCTCAACTAGAATGTGCTGAGAAATTGACTATCTCAATATGAAACAATGGTTTGTGGGATTCCAAAATGTACCCAGACTCGTTCAAAGAAGAGCTTGGCAGTGGCCTCTACTGTGATGCTCTTCTTGCAGGCAACTAGAATCTGTAGAAAATTTCAATACA
>SNQJ01S0020461.1:61216-75362 GCA_010110895.2 Picea sitchensis
CATCCTCATGAAAGTGGTTGGAGCATTTGTCAAACCAAAGGGCATGACCAACCATTCAAAAAGGCCTTCCTTTGACTTGAAGGCAGTCTTCCATACATCTGTATGTTCTATCGGGACCTGGTGGTAGCTAGACTTCAGATCAATCTTACTGAAGTATTTGGCCCCGGTGAGTTGATCAAGGAGGTCGTTGATTCGAGGAATCGGGTACAGGTTTCTAACTGTGATTTTATTCAGAGCACAGTAGTCAATAAAGAGTTTCCAGGTTCCATCTTTCTTCTGTACCAGCATGATTGAGATCCTGTAAGGTGATGAGATGGGATGGATGTGCCCCTTGTGGATCAGTTCTTGGATCCATCACTTGATCTCCTCATTCTCTAACAAAGAGAGGCGATAGACTGGCCCATTGGGAAGCGATGCGCCGGGGGTCATATCGTTGGGGTGCGTGACCTAGCAGTGCAGAGGTACCCCTATAGGTGAGGAGAAGATATCTAAGTATTCTTCCACGACCTTATCTAATTGCTTCTGTTGTGTGGAGAGGTTGGTCGTAGAGACCCTGGATGTGGTTGTGATCTTTCACTTATTCTGAGAGCGAATCACGAAGAAGACAAACTTCTCCGTCTAAGAGATGACCTTCTTGCATTTCTTAGCAAAGATCAAAGAAATAGCACTAGGTGGGACTGCCTAGGGTATCTTGCACAATTTCATGTTCAAAGTAATAATAACACTACGAGGCCTAGACTCATATACAACATGATGTTTCCATAAATAACGTTGTCCCAAAATAACATCACAAACTTCGAGAGGAGAAACATCACATAATACCTCATCTTTGAAGGGCTTGATGTCGTACTACAGTCGACACTGTTGGCTGACGCAGAGATCGATTCCTTGGTGGAGCCATCCAATGGTGTAGGGTTGTGGGTGCGGCGTTGTTGGCAGGGCGAGCCGCTTGATGACCTTTGCTAAGATGAGTTTCTTCTGGATACCGCTATCAACGATGAAGTGTAGCAGGGTGCATTTTACCCACATCTGTTAATGGAAGAGATGCTCTCCTTCTTAGGGCTCATCTGGTTCACCAGTTTGGAGCTTGGTGGTAGCAACGGTGGCACTGGGTTCCATGTCAATGATCCATATTCCCCTTTCTAGTTCTGGCTCAGAGTCAGAATCTGCATCTGATTTTGAGGCTTTCACTTTGGTCACCAACGACTGCTTTGAGAGGCAGTCAACATTGTTATGTCAAGGGATCTTATGGAAGTC
This sequence comes from Picea sitchensis, assembly GCA_010110895.2. Lineage (NCBI taxonomy): Eukaryota > Viridiplantae > Streptophyta > Pinopsida > Pinales > Pinaceae > Picea > Picea sitchensis. The sequence goes on from SNQJ01S0020461.1 coordinate 62,474, forward strand.
ACACCACTTCTCAGTATCTTTCTTTGTCTTTCCAGTGTCCTTCTTTGATTGCAGCTTGGACTGGTTGTCCTGATACTACCCATCTTTTCTCTATCCTTTATTTTGTTGGTTGGGGCTACCCTTTCCCGGCTTTTGTTGTGAGGGGTTACCAGGCCCAAATTGTCGCATTTGCTCGATTTTGATGGCATATCGGTAGGCCGCACCCAAGGATAATATGTCTAGAAATTCCATTTCGGTATGGATGTATCTATGTAGAACACCGTGATACTTGAGCACCAGATGTCTCTCTGAATCTTTGATACCCATCTTGGTGTGCAAGGTATGGAATATATTTTTGAAATCAGGCACTGCTTGGCCTCTTTCTTGCCGCAGTGTGGTCCATTTGGTATACAGGTCGTCATAACTTCCGACAGGGTAGTATTGTTCCTTAATAACATCCCTGAAGGATTCCCAGGTGGATGTGACTAAAAATAATGAGGTTTCCTCTATTTCCTTTTGCTCACAGAAAGTTTCCCACCAGTCTTTGACATGGGGAACGGCTTTGAGGTGCGCAAAAGTAATCTTTTCTCTATTCAAAAGGCTATGGACAGAAAAATACCCTTCTAGTATATTCAACCACTTGTCTACAACATCTGCGTCTATCTAACCTTCAAATATAGGAATATCGAAGTTTATTTGTACCTTGAAGGGGGTGGTGCCTCCGTTCGAATAAGATGTGTCGCCTATTGGTAGCCGCCGAAGGATTTGTGTGAAACCATCCATCATCTCATTCCTTTGTTGCGTGAGGGATTCCTCAATAAATAGTTTGAAAGGATTTCCTATCCCGTCATCTTTATTTTCCCCTGCCATGAGAGGTCGCTTGGGCATGCAAGAGCTTCTGTCCTCAAGAGAAAAAAGCTCGAGACCCAACTCTTTGTACTCCGACCTCATTGGGGACATGCATTAAGATGACAAGGAGCAGACCGCTCTTATGCCATTGATCCAGATTTTATGAAAATAACAAAATGAATACAGATTATTAACAGGTGTTGAACACAAAATAACAGAGATACAGTAAAATTGGTTTTCTATTCAATAACGAAATAAGTTGAAACTGTAAAATGCAGTGGAAACAAGCTTGTTGGAATGGTGGTGGCTTATCTCTGAGAAGAGATGCGACGGTTGCGCGCATTTGTAAGAAGAAAATTACAATGAGGCTCTCAAGGCCTTTTTACAATAAACAAGAATGTCAAAAACCCTAGACATCCAAAAACCTAACCCTAGGATATGAAGCACCAAAAGTAATGTGGGCCTCGTTTGGGTAAGTTAGTACACCAACTTCTTGGGGTCGTAACTTTTGCATATGATCTCCATTTTAAGTGTGTGCTAGCCCATTGGAAAGGTATCATTGAGGAGATTCATTTTGGGGGATCAATCATGCCTTCGACTATCATTGAGGATATCGATCATGAAAAACCTTCATTTAGACCCTCAAAATGGCCCCAAAAGTTAAAACTGCTAAAAATAGTAAATTGCCAAAATTGTCAGAAAATTGTTTTAAGCCAGTTAGAAAAGGTGGGTGGCCAACTATATCCATATGGATCATCCTAAGAGAGCATCCAACAGAAATTCCAAGAGGGTGTTGATAATGGTGTGTCAGTGAAGCTGCTCTTCCATATCCCGACGCATATAAAAAATGAGGGCCAAGTGATCCAAAGAGAGGTGAAAGGTATAACTCGGTTCCTATTCTGGAGCAGTGGTGAGAGGAAGTTGACCTTCAGGAGGGAAAATATCCTCATGGTGCACCTCCAGTGGGACTTCCTCTTCAATTATGCAGGTATCCAAATCCAAAGCAGCGTCATCTCTGGGAGTGGATTGACCAGGAAGGGTAGGCAGGTCTTGAGGGTCAGGGACAGTATATAGGAGGGAAGCCAAAAAAATTTGAATCGTGACTACAGGTATTTATTATTCTACGATATCCATGGAAGGATATTACACTATCCTAATTTGGGTCGAGGAGGGAGGCGACGTCACATAGGAATTGCCAAGATGAACTAGAGAAGTTGGGGTGTGGGGGGTGGCGAAGAGAGGCGTAGCCTTCATTTCCTGGAAACAAAGCTATAATAAGAAGGCCCTCTCTTGGTAATTCCTCTTTCCCTATGCATGAATGGGTGAGTAACCAGGATGTCTAACAAGAGCAGAGTGTGAGAACAAGGGATAAAGAAGGTTGGGTGAGCCCACAGGACTATAGCCAAAACTTGTTCCAAAAACAAATGGAAAAGACCATTTATTACCTAATGTAAATGGAGAGGCACCAAAGGAGTTCATTGGATAGGGCTCATGTGGCTCATACCCATCCTGACCTTCCATCATTGTTGTGCAGAGAACACCATTAAACCAGAAAATGTATGTCGTTGCAACAACTCGTATGGACAATGAATTTCGCTCATCCTGCGAGGTAGTGAGGAGGGGGTGGAGACATGAGAATTTAACTCCTTAATGTGCATTCTATCCACCTGTCACCCCATCCTGGGGCTTATTAAAGATTGGTTATTCAAATATCAAAGAATTGTTTACAAGCTACTCTTGGTATAAGTCTCTAGGAAGTATTAAATCAACATTGCCTAAGTATGATGCTAATATGTTCTTTATCTATTTCATTTGATTATTAACTTCATATAAGAGAGTTTCACTTATTAGAGATGCTTCGTTGATTAGAAATATACAAAGTTATTGAAAAATATTGTTACTGTATCTTTCACTATTCAATGGAAAGTAGTCTAATTTTTTGAAGGGAATATAAAATGCAAAGTGCAATGGGATTCCCTTCCACGAAACTTTTTTTTTCATGTATAGGAAGTTATAAGTCCTTTTAATTGTATAAGGTCATAGTTCATTTCCAAAAATTTGTAGAAACAAACTGGTAACTAGAATATATATTTAGCGGTGAATGTTTTTTCAATTCCTATATTACCTATTATAAATAAGTGCATGGCTTGTTAAGCTCACATTTTTCTTCAATAAATATATCTTTCACTATTCTTTATTGTTATTGGTTTAATTATCCCCTAATGTGAAAGAATTATGTGTTGTATAATATATGTGGTTGTTTTACAATTTGATAAGGATTGTGGTCACACAATCTTATGTTTTTTGTGCTTTGAAAGTGTTTCAAGTCACTGCCAAAGTCAGACTACTCATACTAGTTGACTAGATTTGAATACAAATGTTTTTCAAATTCTTCTCCCTAATCAATGATGTCTATGTTACATAATTGTTGATATTTACTTTCGATTTCATTTGTTACATGTTCAAGTCACACCGTGTTACATTTGTTTCATATGTAAACTTTTGTTCATTATACTATATGATATTTATGAGCTAATAGTAGGCATGCTCCCACATAAGCTATCATTTATTAAAGATGTTCTAATTTACTCAATGCTCAATGTGGAACATAGAGAATACATTTCTCTCTATAGTATTTTTCAAAGTATTTATTCTTATTATATTTCACATATCTAATAACATAATAACATATGGCTTGTCACTATTTCATCATTTTTTTTTTGCCTTTCTTTGTATAAGTTGGTGTAAATTATTCTAAGTATATGAGGCCAATTGATGTCTTGCAGTTTTCAACACTCGTGAAGGCTCTCATAAAAGAAACATATATGTGTTGAGTAACAAATTGGGGTGAACACTCACTGGAAACAAAATTTTAAGGAGCCCTGATGTGATTCTTAACCTCTCAACTAGTAACCCTAGCTGAGAGGTGAAGTGCACCATCCTGAAGAGCTAATGACCCATAAAGAATAATAACAAGAGAAATAATCTAAACATAATTATCATCAAGGGAAAATGGCTTGTTTTATTATGTTGGTCATTTGGCTTTTATGTAGAACCATAATGGGTCCACTTAAGATGAAAGAAAGATTAAATAACTATTGCACGAAGTTGGAAGGCTAGAAACATGTAACTACATGCTACATATTATTAATGCATCAAGAACATACTAACTATAAGTTGAAACTAAAATGGGAATTTCCCTAGAATCTAGGCAGTGCCATGACTACATCATTAATGTATCAAGAGAAAACTTACTATAAGTTGGAACTAAAAGGGGAATTGCCCTAGAAGTTGGACAATGACATGACTAAGTTGAACGATGTAGATAGGGGAGTGTTGGGTGAAGTTGTTCTCCATACCCTTGTCTTGGGGGAATCCCCATAACTATCTACATCAGTTCCTCTTGGTTTATTCCAAAAGCATCCCTACTTTCCTACTAGTATAAAAATAAACCACGGAAGAAGAAATTGTTGGAGGCACTAGGTGAAGATCATTTTTCATATAAATAATGAATGTTGCATACCTTGTTGAAGCCGAAGGAGGAAGGATGCTACGATGTTGGATAAATAAGGGCACACTATGGAAGAATTTTGTATGACCATCACCGATAATCAAACGAACTAGAAGCAAAGTGTTGGAAATGATTTGGATGGGAGAGAAGAGAGATTGATATGTTGTGTGGTCTTGATGTAGTTGAAGGTATTTTTGCACATATTTTGTCTTTGCATCCAAGAATAGAGAAGTATCTGACCCATTTGATGTAAATGTGAATATTGTTTTGTTTCCATTCAAGAATAGAGAAGTATTTGACCCATCTGATGTAAATGTGTATGGATGGTGGGAGAAGTAGAGAGCTATATTGCAAGATAAAAATTGGGAGAAAAAGAGACCTAGGGTACAAGAGAGATCACCTGGGATGGTCTTGGAAATGGGGACGATGGACGGTTGTGTATGTGTCACAAAAACAAGATCCCAATTAGGTGATGTAAAGGAGGTAGCTCTAGAGGACTTGGTGCCAAACATAGACAACAAGATATAAATCCTATGAACATGCCAGTACAAAGTGTGTGAACTAGAGGGAAAAGTAGGGAGACTGTGTCATATCCTGGATGAGTGATGATAGTCAAACCACACCTATAAATAATTTGTATAGTGCACCATATACCAGGGAGTGGAAAAATTATGATAAGAAATATAACCCTAGCTATAATGTGGGAAAAAAATGACTGTTTCCGACTCATAAGAAAGAATTGATAATGAAATTGTGTGTGGTGGAGATCATATGAGAAAATATCTGCAACAAGAAAATGATGTGTGCCCTTATTAAGCTCTGGAAAGACTACTAACATGGATTGTAATGTGAGGCAATGGGTAGCCTCCAAAGACTTGACATAAATTTTTGATGGTTGATATGATGTGGTAAGACAATGTCTTGGTTGTCCAACATGCTCTACTCCTAGTTTTATGGTGTTGCATGTACACATGAAAAGAAAAAAACTATATGAATGAAATATGGTTCCTATGTTGGAATATTCATGGTGGGGATGTCCCTGTGAGAGTGAAAGAGGCTTGGAAAGAACCATAGAAAACCCTTGTGCAACAACCACGTGATAGAGAGGATGGTGAGTTTTTCCATGGCCACCACCCTCCACAATGGATATGAAGAAAAAAATTGTTGCATCTCAACATGAAAGGTTTATGATAGACAACATATCTATACTAGACGTGTCTTCCCATCTGTAATCCAAAAGATCCCATTTTCTAGGGTGTGTAGGAAAACATCTCCTTGTATGGCGCCAAATTTTAAGGGAGAAGCTAATGAATATAGAAGAAAAATGATCATGATTAATGAAAAATATAGTGGGTGACCAACCTATCTCCCAAATAATGAACAACCATTTGTAATAAGATTTCCAAATAGAGAAAAGCATGACAAAAAGGTGGGAATATGATTTTTAATATCACTTCAATACTATGGAATTGGTCGATGGCATAGGTGTGCATGACACTTTGAAGAGGCATAAGTGTGCATCCATTGTGAAGAGACCTAAGAGTCAATAGAGCCATAGTTTAACTATTTCACGTTTTGGTATTTTTTTGGGGATATTTTTTCCTAGGGATATTTTATGTTTAGTTTTTCCTGATTTCAAGCGAGAAATCATTGGATATGCATATTTGAGTGATTAATTATGTATAATCTGAGTGCCCCAAGGATTTTTTAGCATGTTGAATCCATTTCTGCATTCAAAAATACAATTTAAACAATATGAAATTGTGATTTTGTGCAGATTTATATCCCTTGTTCCAACAAAAAGAACCAAATCATAGAACAAACAAAAAACACTGAGGCAATAAATGCCAAAAAGGATGTGCACTATAACTAATACAAATCACCACGAACATGATGGATTCCCCATTGAAACCTAGTGTGTCAAATTGCTACACAAATAATTGGTTTTCTATCTCTACTCTCCAAAGAGGAATGCTATAAATATATAGCATTGCACCAATGCCCTTTGCTAAGGGTGTAGTAACCTAGGCTATCTCATTTGCAAATGAAAATATGGTCATAATTGTTGCTCAAACTAAATAGGAATCACTTCTCTTGTAAGAGTATGAGTAGTGAATGTGCATTTATAGTAGCTTGCCCCAAGACATTCAACCATAGATTTAGGGCTACATGGCGGAAGAACCAGACACCCATTGAAGAATTGATTAGACTGATAAATGTATGGTTTGGAAAACACCTTGTTGAGACACTAGGTGCATCAAGCATAAGTGTTATATCGAAAGACCATTGAGTGTGATTAATATGAAGCATAATATATATATGTGAGGGGACGGGACACTATAGGTAGTAACATGTGAATCATCATTGTTGGAGACTATTTGACTGTCTATGACAAACTTTTCCAGTGGAATACTAACTTGTCCACTGGAACACTATGTGTAGCATGATAGTGTGCAAATGTTATGCCTGAAGCAGGATGATTAGTGTTAATTTGTCTGTGTATATGTTAAGTGTGTAATGCGTTGTTAAGTAGAGATATATGGAGGTTGAGAGCAGTTGTTGTTGGTCAAGATATTTGTGCACGCTAGAAAATGTGGATCGAACTAAATGTTGGACCTGAGAGTCATTGTGCCATGGATCTACAACATTATTGACGTACCATGTAGGTAAGGGTGTAATGGATGCTTGTGTAATAAGGTTGGTAGGGAGATCTATAATAGAGATATTATCATGAGGTAAAGGTTGAGGAGTAGGGTATAGGGGAGAGGGTCCATGTGGAGGGCTAGTTTGGGACGTCTGTGAAGGAAAAGGATAAGGATATGGAGGAATAAAATATGTGACTAGGGTATCATCTCTCTTAGATAGGAGGGAGAGGAAATAATCAATGAAAGGTATCTAGGAATATGATGGAACCCTAGGAAGAGGGTGGTTGGTGTGAAAGCTAAGTTGATAAGTTGAAGGACATTGGTTGGAATCCTTACAGATGGGTTGGTAACATGTGGTATGAATGGAATGAGTGGGTATGGATTTGGTAAGGTATTTATGGAAGATGAGAATTGTACACTTAAGTAAGGAGTAGTATATAGCCAAGTGACACTCAAAATTAGGGTGACTTATGGTTGTGTCAATGTGATCTTGGATTTGGTATAATAAAGTTTTCCATCGGTATAAAAGAGAAAGGATATGTGTAATTTGAGAGGAGGGTATGACCACTGCTAGGGAAGGAAATGAACGGGTGAAGAAGGTCCTCAAGGAAGATTATACATGAGAGGGAGAGAATCATAGGGGAAGTGAACTTGCCTTGGGTAACTCAGAAAAATAAAAAATATTTCGTAATTGCATGTACAACTCATTAGGGTGGGCATGGACGCTTGTATACACGTTGTTGTTAAAAACACACCCAAAAAAAATTCCAATGGAAATCTATAGCCAATAGAAGAAATGTTTCTTGAGAAATTGATGTTGAATCTCCTTGCCAACACAATTCTTACACTTTTGTTTGGGACTGAAGCATAGAAAGCACTATTTAGTGAGATATGGGTGGGAGGGTTTGTCTCCACAAATTAGATCTGATGAAATCTTCTTTCCAAAGAAAATATTCCACTTCAGTTTGGAGAAGATGTCAATGTAGATACGGTTGGGTGGGCACACTCCAAGGAGCCAAATTTTTAATTCTACTACTATAAACTATTATTTCTGAGTGAGGCATTGAGCCTAAGAAGAATTGAGGAAAGAGAAAACCTGCACCAACACTCTGATACCAGATGATGTTATTCTAAACTTTTCAAATAGAAAACTGAGAGGTGAAGAACACCCACCTTAAAATATAATAACCAAGAAACAACAATAACAAGAGTAGCAATAGAAATAGAATTATCCTCGAGGGAAAATATCTTATTTTATTTTTTTATTATGAAAGTCACCTATCCTTTATATAACATCATAATATATCCACTCCAAATGAAGCAAATAATAACTTGAACTCCTTCACATAGCTCCAACCTTGGAAATATGCAACTACATTCTACACATCATTAATTCTTCAACAAAACACTAACTAATAGTTGGAGATAACGTATCCATTCAAAATGAAACAAAGAATAGCTTGAACTCCTTCACATAGCTCCAACCTTGGAAATATGCAACTACATTCTACACATCATTAATGCTTCAACAAAACACTAACTAATAGTTGGAAATACAATGAGCATTTCTCTAAAATCTAGGTGTTTCCATGACTCTATTGAATGTTGTATTTGGATGAGTGGTGGGCACTACCATTCCTATGTGGAAGGGTGTGTTCGTCTTGGGAAAGCCCTGTAACTATCTACATCAATTCACAAGAAATCAATTCACAATCAATAATGGTGAAACTCTTTTTCGAAAATAGAAATCGACTATGAGTTCATACCTTCACCCTGTGTTGACATCATCCAAATCCTTAGTATGGAAAATGAGATTGAGAACTAGAGGCCCTATGTCACACACCTTTGTAATAGATTGTCCTAAGTCCCGTTTTTATCTCTATTTGTGTATGTAGGGTTTTATCCCTAATTTTGTATAATTTACTTTGTTTCAAGTGAGTTATGTGCATTCAAAAAATCCCAAATCCTGATCCCCATATTTAATAGTAGAGGTGTTTTATAGTTCGAGGGGTTTTCTTACAAACACTAATTTTCACTATCTAGGGTTCATTTTGAGTGGGTGATTATGGTTGGGAGAATGAGGGTTTCTAGGTTTTTATAATGACGAGGAAGCCAATATCACCACATAACATATATGTCAACCCTTACCCATAACCTCATGGGGACTTGTATACTTTCATTTCTTCATTACATAGGGAGATGATTATGATTACCCTAATTTTATTGAGCCTATCCAACCAATTGGGTCTCATGTTTGGAAAGATGGGTCTGAACCCTCAAATGTAAATATCATCCTTGGTGTTACATTCAACCTTAATCTTGATATATGAAAAAATATAAAAAAAAAGATAAAGTATAAAGAAGAAATTACTCAATTCTACCCAAAGGATAGTAAGAATGTTCCTAGGGCAGATTGAGCATTGGGATCACAATTTCTTGCACCTCTCCTAATGAGAGTGACTTTGAGTCTGAAGGATAACAAGTAGATCACTTGTCTAAATATTACGACAAACTTGATATATAGATAGATAGAAATCCATATACATAAATCCCTTCCTCAGTAAAACCAAGTCTTTGAACTCAAGGTTACCTTACTATAGTGGTAGATCCCTATGTTGGGATGTTAGTGTACTTGTTTGCTTATGCTTGGATTGTTTGTGTGATTTGTGGGCTTATAATTTTTTTTTCCTATTGAAGTAATAGGGGTAGAAATAAAAGAGATATTAAAAATGCCACCAAAAATTGGATACCAACCATATCTAGAAAAAATATGAATTTTTTAATTGGAGAGTTGTATTGGAGGGGCCTTCAACAAAAGGATTTTGGGAGGTATTTTTCAATATCTAGTGAAATTAGGGGTATTCTTTAATATCCCATGAATGAGAGTGCTATGCCATAGGTTCAGTAAGTGAAGTTGAAGCATGTTCCTTTATAATGGAAAGCAACCTCTACAAGGAAAATTTTGTGATGAACATTTTATAAAAAGATTCAAGACATCTTCTAGTAAAATCATTGATCTAAATAGGGGAAGATAAAGAAACCTAATGAAGAACTTCAAGTTTTTCAGTATTCAACATAACATATTTGACAACATAGAGGAAAGTTACAACTACGAAGAACTCATTGGATGAACATTTACTATAATTTTATTGAGATTCAAACTTCAAGCACCTAGCTAAGACTAATTCCTTTGTAAGTAATGGACATAAGCATTGTTTATTGCACAACAAAAGACTTTGAATCTAACTAAGATTTTTTTGTTTGAATGAAGTTTCCCTATGGACGCAGTTACATCATCTATGAACCTTAGCACTGAGAAGTGCCAAATTTACTTCCAATTAAGAGAGTATCTAGCTAAAACTAATTCGTTTGTAAGTAAAAAACATAAACATTGTTTATTGCATGGTAAAAGACCTTTGAAGCTAAGCAAGAAAAATATTTTGGGTTGAATGAAGTTGCTATCTATGAATCTCAACACTAAGAAGTGTTAAGTTTACATCCAATTCAATGTAACTAACCAAGCAATGAAATGTAACTAACCAAGCAATGAGCATTGAAGAGAATGTGTTTTCAAGCCAAATGTCCTAGATGTCAACAGGGAAAGTTAAGCAAGGATAGCCTAAAACTATCAACAAGGGTTAATTTAGTGGTAAAATGTGGTTATGCATTGGTTTAAAGTATATTAATTATCCTATAAACTATACAAATAAAGTCTTAAAATTTTGTTCCAAATCAATAGATCGAATCACATGATAAAAAATTTCAAGTGTAATGAATAATGACATGTTACTTTTTAAGCTTGAGTTGTGTGACAAGCTTTCATAAGGTTGTGAAACTAGATTAATGCATATTTATTAGTACAATCACATAAATAAAAGTAGTTTTTTTTCCAAGTGAAAATTGCTCCAATGTATATAAAGTATAAATAAAAGTAGTTGATATAGGTCAATAGGCACCATTATTAGTTTTGAAAGATGAAAAATGGTGTAAAAGTGGTTTTGAAAGGTGGCCAATGGTGTTGATCCATTTATATCAACCACTTTTACTTATGTGATAATGCTAGGCTCAAATACAAGTTTTTCTTTATCAAATATCCACCCTTATATTTTACTCAAACATAATTATATAAAATTTAAATGAAAAAATATATATATTAAGTAATGGTTATATTGTATTAAGTAATGATGTTTAGTTTGGTTCTCCTTGTTTTAATGCAAATTTACATTCACTATTTCCTCAACCATTATATTTATGATTTCATCAATATCAACTAAAATAATAATTCCATGAATTTATCTATTCTTTCATAAAAGTCACTTACATTACACTAATTATTAGTATTTATCTTTAGTATATATTAAATATCTACACTATTATAAAGGTTAATAATTCATATTTTTTTATACATTTATAAAACATTTAATTTTTGCAAAAATATTTTTAATTATCATTATGTTAGTTAATTTATTTCAATATCAAAACAATTATTTCAAATTTAATTATTTTATATAAATGTAATAAAAATTTATAATGAAATATTTACATTATTTTGTTTTTAAATTTAATTATTTTCTCACAACTATATTATTTTAATTATTTAGTTAAATTTATTAAACTTTTGATTGGTTATTTGTTAAATTTTTAACTTAGCATTTACTTGGTTCATCTTTTCATTAAAAATAAAAACATTTTATAAAAAAAATTAAATTAATTTAAATTAAATTTTTTTTTTTATAAAAATATGCTACATTATATGAATTTTTAAAACCCATCACACAAATATGTTGCATTATCTTATTGTGTCTTTAGTAATTTTAATTATAAACTTATCATAAAAATACATTCCATTATCTTATTTTTTATTATGTATATATTTTATTTTAATTGTTTTTTAATATTAAACTAATGAAATGGATAGAGTCTAGACAGTAATTTCATAACAGCATATGTTAATTTCATAGGCAACTCAGTGATTTGAAAAGCCGTGGTAATTTCAAATGCCGTTGTAATTTCAAATGTCCACGCAGTAACAACTAGAAACTCATTTGAAAATCCCAGGAATTATAAGCTCAGTAATAACCCGAGCGGTATTTGAAAAGCCCAATATAAAAGCTCAGTTAAAAAGCTCAAAAAACCTAGCGCATTTGAAAACGATAGTAATAATCCGAGAGGAATTTGAAAAGCTCAGTAAAAAAGCTCAAAAAACCCAGCTCATCTGAAAAGTGTAATAATAAAGAGCAGTAATAATACGAGCGCCATTTGCAGAGCCCAATTAAAAAGCTCAGTAATAAAGTTAAAAAATCCAGAGGTCGTAATTTCATTTAGATAACTGTGAAAATGTAAATCAGTTTAGATAAATGTATGATTTATAAATCCAGGAAAGTTAATATTGAAAATCCTATCTATTGATCTAAAATAGAACTAGAATATGTAGCATTTATAATTCTTGACCACAACATTATGGTTTATTATTAAAATATAGATTATTATATGGATATAATAACTAAATTTTCTAGAAACATAACCGAACTTCATTTTTATAGCAATAGGATTATTTTTACATTCATGGACTAAGTTAAATGATACACAACCTCAATTTGTATAGTTACACTTTTACATAATAGTTCCAATTTTTATTTTCTAGAAACATAACCGAACTTCATTTTTATAGCAATAGTATTATTTTTACATTCATGGACTAAGTTAAATGATACACAACCTCAATTTGTATAGTTACACTTTTACATAATAGTTCCAATTTTTATAGTTCCACTTTTACATACTTTGCACTAAAATCTATTGGTTTGGTTTGTTTCTTTTCTATATTTGAGACACTTTCTCTTTCTAACCATATGGGGTATTTGGAAATATTTAATCAAAATTATGTTTAAAGATAGGATAAGGA
>SNQJ01S0020461.1:97990-108469 GCA_010110895.2 Picea sitchensis
TCAATTTCTTTCAAATAGAACATTATTCTAATTGCCAAAAATATATAATTTCACATAATAATGTCTGTAACAAAAATGTTTTAAAAGAATTAGAACATATGGAAACGATCAGTTTTGGTCATCCCTCAAAAAATGAGGGCAAGAATATCGAGCTTATATTTGTTGGACATCCAATCTAACACCACTTTGGAGTCACCAACAACCATGATGGGATCAATGTGAAATTTTTTTGCCAGACTCAAAATCCCCCAAAAACCCATGATTTCTTCCTTGATATTATTCCCTTCTTCACCAACAAAATATCCTTTATAAACATGTAAGACATTGAGTTTAATAAAAATACCTATCTGACATAAGCCCCCAACTGCGGCCCCATCTAGAAAACCAATAAGAGTATTATGAAAAAAGATTGGATTTAATATGTACTCCATTATTGCCAAATTGTATAGTCATCATTCCTTATCCTATCTTTAAACATAATTTTGATTAAATATTTCCAAATACCCCATATGGTTAGAAAGAGAAAGTGTCTCAAATATAGAAAAGAAACAAACCAAACCAATAGATTTTAGTGCAAAGTATGTAAAAGTGGAACTATAGAAATTGGAACTATTATGTAAAAGTGTAACTATACAAATTGAGGTTGTGTATCATTTAACTTAGTCCATGAATGTAAAAATAATACTATTGCTATAAAAATGAAGTTCGGTTATTTTTCTAGAAAATTTAGTTATTATATCCATATAATAATCTATATTTTAAATAGAAATCCTAATGTTGTGGTCAAGAATTATAAATGCTACATATTCTAGTTCTATTTTAGATCAATAGATAGGATTTTCAATATTAACTTTCCTGGATTTATAAATCATACATTTATCTAAATGAAATTACGACCTCTGGATTTTTTAACTTTATTACTGAGCTTTTTAATTGGGCTCTGCGAATGGCGCTCGTATTATTACTGCTCTTTATTATTACACTTTTCAGATGAGCTGGGTTTTTTGAGCTTTTTTACTGAGTTTTTCAAATTCCGCTCCGATTATTACTATCGTTTTCAAATGCGCTAGGTTTTTTGAGCTTTTTAACTGAGCTTTTATATTGGGCTTTTCAAATACCGCTCAGGTTATTACTGAGCTTTTAATTCCTGGGATTTTCAAATGAGTCTCTGGTTGTTACTGCGTGGACATTTGAAATTACCATGACTTTTCAAATCACTGAGTTGCATATGAAATTACTGTCTAGACTTTAGACATTTCATTAGTTTAATAATAAAAAATAATTAAAATAAAATAATTTAATAATAAAAAACAATTAAAATAAAATGTATAAATAATAAATAATAAAATAATGTATTTTTATGATAGGTTTATAACTAGCATAGCTGACTCCCGGCTGGAGAACGTTGAAAGGTATCGGCCACTGATAACACTCCCCGCACAGTAACAATTTTTAATCTAGTAATTAGTGATCTTAATGGCTAAGAATTTTTACTATGCAGGGAGTGTTATCAGTGCCCATACCTTTCGGCGTTCTCAGCAGCGAGTCAGCTGTGCTAGTATATACCCTATTGGTAAACCGTTATTATCCATTGGTATGGTAAACTGTCTATATTAAAATCCATTGTTATCGATTGGTAAACCGCAAGAATATGGTGTTATTTTGTTGGACAGAAAATTTACACATGGTATGATGAAGAAGAGTAACGGCTTTGATGCATGGAGTATAAAACATGTTTAATCTCATTGCTTTATATAAAAAATCACCTCAACCTAAAAGATGATTGTAGGATAGTTCATTCAACATAATCTATTCTGTACATATGTAACCAGGGACAATAAGTTCACTTTTATAAATGTAATATGTAATGAAACAATTATATAAACCTAACCTTAATAACTTTAATCCTAAACCTAATAATTAATTAATTAATTATTAATTATCTATGCGATAATCGTTTAGTTGCAAATCTCTGCGTCAACCTGTGGTAAATTTTTCAGTGACAGTAGCTTTCTCGGTGAGAGTATTGTCAACCATTATAGAGTTTACTGTCTGTAGGATGGTATGCCTCACACCAGAAATGGGAGGAAGCATTGGAAGAAGACATGTCTATGGATATTATATCCCCATTATATTTTCCCGGCCCACAACAAGCATTGTAATATTGAAATAAAATTAAAAAATGTTAATGGCTATTTTATGAACATAAATTGGTGTAAACCTAAATAATTCATGGCTATAAATAAAATTATAAAATGTTAATAAAATTATAAAATAAAATTATAAAATGTTAATAAAATTATAAAATAAAATTATAAAATGTTAATAAAATTATAAAATGAAATAAAATTATAAAATGTTAATAAAATTATAAAATAAAATAAAATTATAAAATGTTAATGGCTATTTTATGAACCTAAATAATTCATGGCTATAAATCATAAACTTAAATTGAGTACCGCCAGCTAGCCAGATGCCAACTATGAAGACTCCAAAATTATGGATTCTTAAGAACCCCAGCCAGATGCCAACTATGAAGACTCCAAAATTATGGATTCGTGTATGTAGCCTGCGGAATTATTAAGAACCCCAACCTCGACAATTAGGGGTTTTTCTAATGGATACGCCTCTCGCCAAGCTGGCCTGTCAATATTTTCCGCCTTTCCCACTGGCAACCAATCTCTCGACATGCCTGCATAGACAAAGCTCAAGCCGCTGGGAATCAATTGCGTTGGTTCCATGGATCGTGAAAGAAGTGACGGAATCGAGCCTAACAAAACTCTCGAAAAAATTTGGCCAAATTATTGGGCAATTCATCCTAAGAGGACAGATCGGTATACAAGCCGATTGAAAAGTTCATTGCCATCACAAAATCTCGAACGATTCCATCAACTCACCCAAGAAAAAGCTGGGGGACAAATGGCAGGAGTATCAGGGTTTTAACAACTGGGAAGGAAAACTACAGAATAATCTACTGGAATAAGAAACGATTGTACGCACTGCCAGTAGTAGTGCACGCCACGATTTTTAAGAATATGAAATCATTGTAATTATGAGGCTGCCATAAGTAAATGTGGCAGAAATATAAATCTAACGCTGTAAAATGATAAAAAGTTAATAGTAGAGTAAATTTGTAATTTCAAGTAAGTTTGTTAATCATTTGAACATGGCAGTTAAATGGTCGCACAGTAATTTGTTAATCTTATTATGTAAATGTTAAAAAGTAAATAGGTTAACAAAAGCTTTTAAAAATGCTAGAAAGTTAATATGAGATCTGGTTCATTGATTTGGAAGGATGACTAAGAATATGCCAGCATCTTCAGATTTAAGATTAAAAAATCATTAAAAGTGCCCATTACCAATAGGTGTACGCCTTTAGACGTAATTAAAATCACTAAATACACAATAAAACAATGCAACATATTTTATGATGAGTTTTACATATTTTTATAAAAAAAAAAAATTTAATTTAAATTAATTTAATTTTTTTATAAAATGTTTTTATTTTTAATGAAAAGATGAACCAAGTAAATGCTAAGTTAAAAATTTAATAAATAACCAATCAAAAGTTTGATAAATTTAACTAAATAATTAAAATAATATAGTTGTGAAAACAATTAAATTTAAAAATAAAATAATGTAAATATTTTCATTATAAATTTTTACTATATTTATATAAAATAATTAAATTTGAAATAATTGTTTTGATATTGAAATAAATTGACTAACATAATGATAATTATAAATATTTTTGTAAAAAATAGATGTTTTATAGATGCATAAAAAAACATGAATTATTGAACTTTATAATAGTGTAGATATTTAATAAATACTAATAATTAGTGTAATGCAAGTGACTTTTATGAAAGAATGGGTAAATTCATAGAATTATTATTTTAGTTGATATTGATGAAATCATAAATATAATGGTTGAGGAAATAGTGAATGTAAATCTGCATTAAAATAAGGAGAACTAAACTAAACATCATTACTTAATACAATATAACCATTACTTTATATATATATATATATATATATTCATTTAAATTTTATATAATTATGTTTGAATAAAATATAAGGGTGGATATTTGATAAAGAAAGACTTGTATTTGAGCCTAGCATTATCACATAAGTAAAAGTGGTTGATATAAATGGATCAACACCATTGGTCACCTTTCAATATCATATATTAACCACTTTTACACCATTTTTCATCTTTCAAAACTAATAATGGTGCCTATTGACCTATATCAACTACTTTTATTTATGTGATAAGTTTGTCACACAACCCAAGCTTAAAAAGTAACATGTCATTATTCATTACCCTCGATTTTTTTTATCATGTGATTTGATCTATTGATTTGGAACAAAATTTTAAAACTTTATTTTTATAGTTTATAGGATAATTAATATACTTTAAACCAATGAGCATAACCACATTTTACCACTAACTTGACCTTTGTTGCTAGTTTTAGCCTATCCTTGCTTAACTTTCCTTGTTGACATCTAGAACATTTGTCTTGAAAACACATTCTCTTCAATGCTCATTGCTTGGTTAGTTACATTGAATTGAATGTAAACTTGACACTTCTTAGTGTTGAGATTCATAGATAGCAACTTCATTCAACCTAAAATATTTTTCTTGCTTAGCGTCAAAGGTCTTTTACCATGCAATAAACAATATTTATGTTTTTTACTTACAAAGGAATTAGTTTTAGCTAGGTACTCTCTTAATTGGAAGTAAATTTGGCACTTCTCAATGCTAAGGTTCATAGATGACGTAACTGTGTCCATAGGGAAACTTCATTCAACATAAAAAATCTTAGTTAGATTCAAAGTCTTTTGTTGTGCAATAAACAATGCTTATGTCCATTACTTACAAAGGAATTAATCTTAGCTAGGTGCTTCAAGTTTGAATTTCAATAAAATTATAGTAAATGTTCATCCAATGAGTTCTTCGTAGTTGTAACTTTCATCTATGTTGTAAAATATGTTATGTTGAATACTGAAAAACTTGAAGTTCTTCATTAGGTTTCTTCATCTTCCCCTATTTAGATCAGTGATTTTACTGGAAGATGTCTTGAAATTTTTTATAAAATGTTCATCATAAAATTTTCGTTGTAGAGGTTGCTTTCTATTATAAAGGAACATGCTCCAACTTAACTTACTGAACCTATGGCATAGCACTCTCATTCATGGGATATTAAAGAATACCCCTAATTTCACTAGATATTGAAAAATACCTCCCAAAATCCTTTTGTTGAAGGCCCCTCCCAATACAACTCTCCAATTAAAAAAATCATATTTTTACTAGATATGGTTGCTATCCAATTTTTAGTGGCATTTTTAATATCTCTTTTATTTCTACCCCTATTACTTCAATAGGAAAAAATAATTATAAGCCCACAAATCACACAAACAATCCAAGCATAAGCAAACAAGTACACTAACATCCCAACATAGGGATATGCCACTATAGTAAGGTAACCTTGGGTTCAAAGACTTGGTTTTATTGAGGAAGGGATTTATGTATATGGATTTCTATCTATCTATATATCAAGTTTGTCGTAATATTTAGACAAGTGATCTACTTGTTATCCTTCAGACTCAAAGTCACTCTCATTAGGAGAGGTGCAAGAAATTGTGATCTCAATGCTCAATCTCCCCTGGGAACATTCTTACTATCCTTTGGGTAGAATTGAGTAATTTCTTCTCTATACTTTATCATTTTCTTATATATATTTTTTCATATATCAAGATTAAGGTTGAACGTAACACCAAGGATGATGTTTACATTTGAGGGTTCAGACCCATGCTTCCAAACATGAGACCCAATTGGTTGGATAGGCTCAATAAAATTAGGGTAATCATAATCATCTCCCTACGTAATGAAGAAATTAAAGTATACACATCCCCATGAGGTTATGGGTAAGGGTTGACATATATGTTATGTGGTGATATTGGCTTCCTCATCATTATAAAAACCTAGAAACCCTCATTCTCCCAACCATAATCACCCACTCAAAATGAACCCTAGATAGTGAAAATTAGTGTTTGTAAGAAAACCCCTCGAACTATAAAACACCTCTACTATTAAATATGCGGATCAAGATTTGGGATTTTTTGAATGCACATAACTCACTTGAAACAAAGTAAATTATACAAAATTAGGGATAAAACCCTACATACATAAATAGAGATAAAAAAGGGACTTAGGACAATCAATACATACAAAGGTGTGTGACATAGGGCCTCTAGTTCTCAATCTCATTTTCCATACTAAGGATTTGCATGATGTCAACACGGGGTGAAGGTATGAACTCATAGTCGATTTCTTTTTTCGAAAAAGAGTTTCACCATTATTGATTGTGAATTGATTTCTTGTGAATTGATGTAGATAGTTATAGGGCTTTCCCAAGATGGACACACCCTTCCACATAGGAATGGTAGTGCCCACCACTCATCCAAATACAACATTCAATAGAGTCATGGAAACACCTAGCTTTTAGGGAGATGCTCATTTTATTTCCAACTATTAGTTAGTGTTTTGTTGAAGCATTAGAATGTAGTTGCATATTTCCAAGGTTGGAGCTATGTGAAGGAGTTCAAGCTATTCTTTGTTTCATTTTGAGTGGATACGTTATTTCCAACTATTAGTTAGCGTTTTGTTGAAGAATTAATGATGTGTAGAATGTAGTTGCATATTTCCAAGGTTGGAGCTATGTGAAGTAGTTCAAGTTATTATTTGCTTCATTTTGAGTGGATATATTATGATGTTATATAAAGGATAGATGAATTTCATAATAAAATAATAAAATAAGGTATTTTCCCTCGAGGATAATTCTATTTCTATTGCTACTCTTGTTATTGTTGTTTCTTGGTTATTATATTTTAAGGTGGGTGTTCTTCACCTCTCAGTTTGCTATTTGAAAAGTTTAGAATAACATCATCTGGTATCAGAGTGTTGGTGCAGGTTTTCTCTTTCCTCAATTCTTCTTAGGCTCAATGCCTCACTCAGAAAAAATAGTTTACAGTAGTAGAATTAAAAATTTGGCTCCTTGGAGTGTGCCCACCCAACCGTATCTACATTGACATCTTCTCCAAACTGAAGTGGAAGATTTGATTTGGAAAGAAGATTTCATCAGATCTAATTTGTGGAGCCAAACCCTCCCACCCATATCTCACTGAATAGTTCTTTCTATGCTTCAATCCCAAACAAAAGTGTAAGCATCGTGTTGGCAAGGAGATTCGACATCAATTTCTTAAGAAACATTTCTTCTATTGGCTATAGACTTCCGTTGGAATTTTGTTTGGGTGGGTTTTTAACAACAACGTGTCTACAAGCGTCCATGCCCACCCTAATGAGTTGTACAAGCAATTACAAAATATTTTGTATTTTTCTGAGTTACCCAAGGCAAGTTCACTTCCCTTATGATTCTCTCCCTCTCATATGTAATCTTCCTTGAGGACCTTCTTCACCCATTCATTTCCTTCCCTAGCAGTGGTCATACCCTCCTCTCAAATTACACATATCCTTTCTCTTTTATACCGATGGAAAACTTTATTATACCAAATCCAAGATCACATTGACACAACCATAAGTCACCCTAATTTTGAGTGTCACTTGGCTATATACTACTCCTTACTTAAGTGTACAATTCTCATCTTCCATAAATACCTTACCAAATCCCTACCCACTCATTCCATTCATACCACATGTTACCAACCCTTCCGTAAGGATTCCAACCAACGTCCTCCAACCTAGCAACTTAGCTCTCACACCAACCACCCTCTTCCTAGGGTTCCATCATATTCCTAGATACCTTTCATTGATTATTTCCTCTCCCTCCTATCTAAGAGAGATGATACCCTAGTCACATATACTATTCCTCCACATCCTTATCCTTTTCCTTCACAGATGTCCCAAACTAGCTCTCCACATGGACCCTCTCCCCTATACCCTACTCCTCAACCTTTACCTCATGATAATATCTCTATTATAGATCTCCCTACAAACCTTATTACACAAGCATCCATTGCACCCTTACCTACATGGTACGTCAATAATGTTGTAGATCCATGGCACAATGACTCTCAGGTCCAACATTTAGTTCGACCCACATTTACTAGTGTGCACAAATATCTTGACCAACAACAACTGCTCTCAACCTCCATATCTCTCTACTTAACAACGCATTACACACTTAACATATACACAGCCAAATTAACACTAATTATCCTGCTTCAGGCACAACATCTGCACACTATCATGCTACACATAGTGTTCCAGTGGAAAAGTTTGTCATAGATAGTCAAATAGTCTCCAACAAAGATGATTCACATGTTACTACCTATAGTGTCTCGTCCCCTGTAGTGCACCTTTTCTGCTACTTTGTTTAATCGCTCTGAAAAGGAAACTTTAACACCACACTGTACAGATGTTATACAATCCACATGCATTTAAACAAATAAACACATTCAAGCTCAGAGTAAACATATTATCTACTGCTATAAATAACAATCCATGGCGTTTCATACTAACTCATATACACAGCGGAAATCATGATAACATAAGCAGTAGAGTCATGCAGAAACATGATTAAAACATAACCATATACTTATCTTTTTAATAGTGGTAGAATCCACCAACCAAGTGCAAGCCTTCCACGAACCTCCTAGCCTTAGACCGCACTGCTCATCAGCTCAGCAATGGGTCACCCCCGAGCTGGGACTAAGCTCCACCCCAAGGCAAGTAAATCTAGGCTAGGCTGAGGTTACAGGGAAAACAACACACAACCTCAGGGAAGGAATTCCCTCCAAGGAACCTCCCACGCTCACTACCCATAGACCCTCATTCCCCACATGCCTGTTCCACCCCAGGACTATACACCTTCTCTGTCACCTGGACAGTCCTTCGGTTGCTAATCTCCCTTGCCTTCAGTTACAGGAACAAGTCGGACCGGAAGTCTCCGGGCTCTGTGGCAGCTACAGGGTTCCTTCCAGGAGTTCTCTCCTTCCTCTGCACACTCTCTCACCTGGAGGGAGTCGCTCACAGGCCAACAACCTGTTCTTCCAATCTTCAACCACCTCTCTCACCTGGAGAGAGTGTTATACAAAATGGCCAACAAGCCACACAGGATCAAACAATACACGTCCACCACAATCCACGGGAATCCAGACACGAACACCCCAGGGCAACTCCAAACAGGTGCAACAGTATAACCAGGCTTAGCAGGGACGAGACACTTCTGTTTTCTCAGTTTGGCAACACGGAATAGACTCACACTCTGGATTCTCAAGGATGTGTGACGAGTCGTCCACGTAGGGGTCGATTCAGACTCCCCGGTTTAGAACAGAGAAGGGTATACCAGCTTTCCAGAACAAACACAGACTCTTTCCCAAATCCACGCAGGGTTCTCGTTCATGGAATATACACACTGGTTTTCTCAGAGCCAGACACAGGCTTTCAAATCACAGGGACACACCAAGGTTCCCTATAGGAGTCGGGTTGGTAGTACTATCCCCGAGTTCCGTACCGTTCAGACAATCGGGTAGAATGGGGAAGGAACCTTCTCACGGCTCGTCCTGGTCGTTTTATTCGCATGCGTCAGGGTTGACACTTGTCACCCATGAAACTGCATGCGTTCCACCAACACGCATCTCCCTTGCATGTTCTCTCCTTGCCAAAAACTTAGGATAAACATAAAATGCACATGTCTTTCGGGGATAATTTTAAAATATTATTCCTAGGCTTAAGCCCCCTAGGCTTAGCCCCTAGGCTCAACACTTAGCCCCTTTTCCCACCTTCAACCCCTAATTCCTTGCCCACCTTATGGATTCTTAGTCCCCCTTCACTCATTCATTGTGGTCGGTATTCACATGGTGGTGTTTATGTTTTATTAATTGTTCTTCGTGATTACATATACAACAACAAGCTCCTGGCCTTCAACACTTAGGATCCCTGGCCTAACTACACATAAGCCTCCAACTTATAAGAACTCGGCTCACCAGCCTATAAAACATAATTACAATTCCTTTCAAAACATGGTTTACAACAGGGCTCGGCCTTGGGGACACTACAATCCCCCTCCCCTTATTTTTGCATTGTCCTCAGTGCAACTTACACTGTCTCTGCAAGCCTTTCAAAATTTTCAAAAAGATGCGGGTACACTGCCCGCATAACCTCTTCATGCTCCCACGTCGTGTCCTCAGGACCGTACCAGGTCCACTGGACCTTTCAAAGCTCTATGACTCGATTCCGGAGTTTTTTTCTTTTCCTGTCCAATATGCATACAGGATGCACTTGCAGGACACCTTCTGGTTCCACCTGAATCACATTGCAATCGATAACATGATCAACATCCGGTACATATTTCTTAAGCAGTGAAACATGAAACACATTATGTACAGTCATAGATGCAGGTAATGCAAGCATGTATGCAACCGACCCAATCCTTTCTAGGATCTCAAATGGCCCAC
>SNQJ01S0020461.1:116505-126652 GCA_010110895.2 Picea sitchensis
AAGGCATCTTCTTAGGATATGATACCAATAGTAAAGGATATAGATGATTTAATAAAAGATTTTCTAAATTAGTTGATTGCATTGACTTAAAGGTTGATGAAAGAGTCCCAGTAAGAGAGGTGAGCAATATTGAGTCTGCTACAAAGGACACAGCTGAAGCTAAAGATGAACATGTCCAAGAATAAAAAAAAGAAGACTCCGAGTCAGATGAAGATACAAGTACTCAGGCAGACTCAAATCAGTCGACATCATCAAATCCTTCCTCCAGAATTACTCAAAAGAATCATCCTGCAAGTCAGATAATTGGTGAGAAAGACAAAGGTGTACAAACCAGAAGAAGGATAATCAAAGACACTGAGAAATCACATATAGCCTTCATATCCATGGTGGAACCCAAGAAATTTAATGAAGCCAACGAGTATGACCATTGGGTTAAAGCCATGAATGATGAACTTGAACAGATTGAGAAAAACAATACTTGGGAGATGGTTCCTAGACCTGAAGGTAAAAATGTCATAGGTTCCAAATGGGCCTTTAAGAATAAATTGAATGAGCAGAGACAAATTGTCAGGAACAAAGCAAGACTGGTCTGTAAGGGCTATGCATAAGTTGAAGGACAAGATTTTGATGAAACCTTTGCACCAGTGGCAAGATTGGAAGCCATCATAATGTTTCTTGCCTATGCATGTCATAAGAACTTTAAAGTATATCAGATGGATGATTAGTCAACATTTCTTAATGGAGATCTAGAAGAAATGTATATGTGGAGCAACCTGAAGAATTTTCACTGAAAGATAATCTTGACTATGTCTGTAAGTTGAAAAATGCATTATATGGACTGAAACAGGCACCGCGAGCCTGGTATTATAGACTGGACAAATTTCTATAGGACAAAGGGTTCAAGAAAGGTATTGTTGACAGTAATCTATACATTAAGTCTGAAGGTGATGATTTATTAGTTGTTTTGGTTTATGTAGATGAAATTATTTTTGGATGCACTAATGACCGTTCAGTTCAGTGGTTTTCTAATTCAATGCAGACTGAGTTTGAGATGTCCATGACAGGAGAACTTTCATATTTTCTTGGTTTACAAATCAATCAGAGTTCTGCAAGGATATTTATCTCTCAAGAAAAGTATTTGAAAGAGATGTTAAAGAGGTTTCATATGGAAGATTCTACACCTATGAGCACACCTATGGTGGTTGGTTGCAAGCTTAGTAAAGATGATATTTCACTTAATGTTGATCAAAGAACTTATCGATCAATGATAGGAAGTCTTATGTACATCACAACATCCCGTCGTAATATAATGCAAGTTGTTGGAATGGTAGGTTGTTATCAGTCTCCCCCTAACAAATTCATTTAGCAAATGTCAAAAGAATATTCAAATATTTGAAGGGTACAATGACGTATGGTCTCTGGTATCCTAAAAATCAGAATTTTCAATTAACTGCATATTCAGATGCTGATTGGGCAAACTATTTGGATGAGAGAAAGAGCACAAGTGGAGGTGCATTCTTCTCAGGTGATTCGTTAGTAGAATGGATTAGTAAGAAGAAGGGATCTATTTCATTATCAACTACGAAGGCAGAGTACATTGCTGCTACTACTTGTTGCACTCAGATCTTATGGATGATACAAACTATTGCAAACTTGAAGGTCACTTATACTGATCCAATTCCAATTCATTGTGATAACACCAGTGTCATTAGTGTCTCCAAGAATCATGCTCTCCATTAAAAAACAAAGCATATACCAATAAAGTATCATTTTCTCAAAGAGTAGGTTACAAACAAAGTTGTTCAGTTGAATTATATACCTTCCACAGAACAAATTGCAGACATATTTACTAAACCCCTAGCCAAGACACCATTTGAATATCTCCATCAGAAGCTGGGTGTCATCCCTTCTCTCACCTAAGAGAGTCCATCCTGTCAGGGGGAGTATGTGTTGGTCGAGTATCTGATACCTACGAAAAGTATTGCAACAGCTCAGGGGGAGCATGTTTTCTTTGACATTGATGTCAAAGGGGGAGAAAAGGTGTGGTCTGGATGCTACAGTTGGAGGTCTAAGAAGAATAGTGCAGCCTTTCAGGGTTGCCATCAATGCCAAAGGGGGAAATTGTTGGCATGTTTTTACAGGAAGAGTGTGCTTGTCATTGATGGAAAGAGCAACAATGACGATGGCGAACAGGAAAATCATAAGCTTAGGAGGAGTAGTGAGCAGTATGCAAAGATCAAATCTTGGAAGGAAAAGCATAAGCTCAGGGTGAGAAGCCTCAACAATCGTCTGATCAAGAAATTGACCATGTTGATTATCTAATATTACAGACGTCGGTCATATGAGTGACCGTGGGCTTGAGAACTGTTGGAGTATCGTGACCGTCAGATCTGCAATCCAGATCAACGACAGGGATGAATTATAGAGAGCGAAAGAAGAATTAAACAACTCTCTAGTTCTAATCCCACAATTGGTCTAGATCGTCATATCTCATAAACCCAAATATCAACGATTGTGTTTGATCTAACAAACGATAATATTAAGTCGGATTAAGTCATGACCATCGGATGCGCAATCGCCAGATCAACGATAAGGATATATTTCGGAGATAGAAAGGAGAATTAAATATTGTGTTATTTCCAATCCCGCAATTAGTCAGGACCATCCGATCTTATAGCCTTGAAGAACGATGATTTTGGTTGACTCACCAACAACGCAAAACTTCAAATTGCGTAGTTTTGGTGATGATTTAAATCACTCGCAAGTTGTGGTTCCATAGCCATCCTTGATCGTCGATCTGCTTCGAGTGTCTTCACGACCGTTGGATAACTTTTAAGTGAAAGGACATGATAAGCTAGAAGAGAAACACTGAAGATATATCGAGCCATCGATCTAAGAACATGATCGACGAAAAACGTTTGGTTCACATCAAAATTTGCGAGGAGGTTACTATTCAGGGAATCTCACTTTGGAAGAATTAGCAACTTGGAATTAGAATTACCCGAAGCCCAAAAATCTGAAATGAATAAGGACCATCGGATCTGGAGAAAATGTGATGATCGTTGGATCACCTTAAGTGGAAGGAGAGTATAAGAAAGGGCTGAGATCTGAGATATTGATCACCCAAATTTCCGTCATCCATTGGATCGAATTAAACGGAAGGATAAGATAAGAAAAGATGGAGAGTCGCTGGATTTAATCCAAAGCAAAGTGGAATCGAAGACAAATCGAGTCGTTGATCTAAGATCTTGATCCAACGAACATCATTCGTTTCGGGTCTAAAGATGTGAGGAGGTTACGCTCCAAAAAAACCTCACTTCAAGAATTCAGTTTGAGATTTGAAATCCCCAAAGCCCAGAGAGCCGGAGAGCCGAAATACATTCTCGACCATTGGATCGTCCAAATAAGAACTCAATCATCAGATCGTCTAAAGAAGATCTCAAGCGTTGGATTGTCCGAAGTGAATCTGGGTCGTCTGATCCAGAGTGTAAGTTTGAGATTTGAGATTTTAGAAGTCTGGAGACCCGAAGGAGATCTTGATCGTTGATCGAGAAAGGGGACGCAGAACCATTGATCTGGTTGAAAGTTCAAATTCCCGAAGTAGAGTCACAGCCGTCAATTGAGAAGGACATGTGTCCGCAGATCATCAACTCTGAAAGATTGGCGTATGGAAGAAAGCAGGGTCTGAGATTTGAAACCTCCGAAGCCTGGATCACAAAATAAATCATAGTCGTTGATTTAGGGAGGTTGGATCTGATCCACAGATTGTGAAAAGACAGATCTGAACTGTCATTTTAGGAGAACCATCAATATTGTGAGATCGATGATCCTGTCGCATTACGGGGTCAGAACATGCTCAGGTCTTAATTTTTCGTGAGTGGGCCACAATCGAAACCACGGTTTTGGAGAAAGCATACGTGTAGCTTTGTAGTGAATTGCAGGGTAAAAAGAGGATTTCCCTCAAACCACCTTTGGTCGCGCCCGCAATCACGTGGTCACATGAGAACATCGCCCAAGGTCACATCAATGGAAAATTGAGGAAGGATCTAGCGCTGCTAGGCTCGACACCGAAGGTTACGTGTTGAAAAGTTAAAAAGACTCTACGTGTATAATCCAACGACACTGATCAAACAAAATCTGATCGAAGGGTTGATGTTTCACTTTGTGGTTTCTTGATCAGTTACAATTCAGTTCCGCTAACTGAATCATTGTTCTGGGGTGTTGGAATCATGGCTCTTGAGCGTTCTGAGATTCCCGACATGGGTGTTGGATATTCAGAGAGTAACAGATGACAAAGGCATGAATAAAAAAAGGATTCCATGACAGAGGAAGGTTGTTGTTTCTCGGTAAAACAAGTCGAACTGTATGTGATCAAGAAGATAGTAGGAACATAGCGTGAAAGATGTAGAGATAAATAACATAAGATAGACAGAGCAGAAATGGTGAAAACAATAGACTGTACGAAAACTTAAGTGCAAGAAGATGAGAGCAGGAACACATTGATGCAAGCAAAGCAAAGTAGTGTAGCTGAACAATGATGAGACTAGTAATCCATTGATAAATACTGTATCATTGTAATAAATTTCAGACAACAAAGATTTATATCTCGGGGTGGTAGGGTGGTGCTAGGGAGGACTGTTGTCCTCAGAGTTTCAAGTGGGTTCTTAAACATAGCAGGTTGTATCTTCCATATGGTTGTAGCTAGAAAAACGAGGGTAGTAGGGTGGTGCAAGGGAGAAGTATTGTTCTCTGTTGTACAGGTTGGTGCTTGTGTGACTAAAAGTTGGTGCTTCCATCCAGTTGGTGCTGGAACACTCAGGGAGTTGGTGCTTCCTTCTAGTGGGTGCTAGAGAAACTAGAGAGTTGGTGCTCTCAACAAGTTGCAGCTTGTAAAACAGAGGTGGTATCCTCACATTGAGTTGGTGCTCAAAGATAAATGATGTACAGAACATAAAAACACTGCCTATCATTTGAGGAAGAAGAGGTTTTCTCCCTTTATGGGTTTCCTCAAGAATATATGTTTCTGTATACTTCATGTGTGTGATTGATGTTGAATACTCTATTGCTTACTTCCCTGAATTATTGTGATCATCATTGAGTGTTCTGTAATGAGTTTAAAATGGGTATTATTGTTTAAGCACAGTAATAAATGATTCACCCTCCCTCTCTCAGTTGTCTAATAGGATCAAGTTCAATGAGGTGAGAAAATTCACGGTACACAAAACTCTCTATAATTAACTCACATAATTATCAAAGGATTTTCATAGATAATGCTCCCAACAAATCAACTTCAGCATGATGGAGAGGCTCCTAGTCTACAACACTCCCCAAACCCCTCTGTGTATGATTTACAAGGGTCTTACTACTACATTTTCCCCTAGAGAAAACAATCACAAACGATATTGGTGTCCCTCTACAAATATCTCACTAAATTATTCATCTTAAATAACAACATATAGAGAAATAAGGAAAATTATATTGATGTAATAGATCATCCTCGACCAATTTTGATCCTTAAGCTAGGATCATCTTCAAGAGGTTTTAAGTCTCTCTCACACCCGCATCACACTTGGTAGTGGCATCCCAAGGGCCCAAAATAATAAAAAAAGTACCGAGTAACAACATGAGCTTTAGTACCCCATGAATGGACAATATAGTCCTAAGTAGGGTATTTTTTAGGGGCAAAATTTTGTCAATTGGCTATTTTTTTGCCATTTTCTAAAATGAATATTCACTAATTTGGTTGAAAATCAATGCTTAAAAATTAGCCTATTTTTTACATAAATATGATTAAATTGATAATTTTCACCAAAGATTTACAAATTTTAATAGTAAATTATATATATCTTTATTTAATATTCTTCTACATATCTATACATGTATGGTTTTTTAAATTGAAATAGTTGCTTAGAATATTGTACATAGGTATAATGTTTGAATCCTTAAAATATACCATGCTCCTAACTTCTGAGTCCACTGGAACTAGGTTAGAGTGCAACCAATAATCTTCTCTACCAAGTACACAATTCATAATCAAAAGTTTCTTACACAAATGGTAAAATCTCATAACATTGCCTCTTAGGATGGCTAACCATCTCTAAGGTAGGCAATTATTTTGTAATTCTCCTCAAGTGTAACAACATTTCCAAGATTTGATTCTTGTCCTTCCCTCTTCTTAAGCAAGGGAGGAATTGATCTTGGTAGTGAAATTACAAGTGTCGAGAGTAAGATAAAAGTAAGTCTCAAATCATTCCTTCTTTTACCTTGTTACATTCATTGTTCATCCTCATTGAGATATAAGACCTTTCCCTTGAGTGCATTTCTCTCTCTTAACATGTAACAAATTAGTCGTTCCAATAGTGCCATTACACATGCAATATGATCATTATAAATGAAGAGCATAATAACAATAAGTACATCAATACATATGTTATTCAACAAGTGATATAAATATCCAAACATATCGTTACAAGGACTAACCATGTTAAATCATCATCGAGAATATCAGTGCCACCTAGCTATTATCTAGAATAGCATCAACAAAGAATATGAATGCTCATCACAATCCAAGCAATCACATGGATATTAATGTCTATCATAACTAATCATTAATAAAATAAATTGATGAGGGGATAATGAGTCCAGAACACCATCTCCTTATTAATAAAAATAAAATAATTAAACCAAACATTAGGGTGTTATAATTCCTCCCTCTCTAACAAGGGCTATGATCCCAGAGCAAAGTCATCATCGAATAAATGAGAATATTTTTTTTTCATTTTTTATTCCAATTATCATCTTTTGAGTAGTGCTACTATTAGACCTTCACAAAATTTATTACTCTATTTTTCAAGTGCTATTGTTTGTTGTTGATGACCACTAGTGGATTAATGAAAAACTCTTTGATTTCCTTCACATGTATAGCATCAAAATCCAATATGTGATTGGGGCAAACACATATTTTTTAAGTAAAGATATCTTAAAAACATCATGAATTTTTACATGCAGTGGTAAGGCTAGTTTGTAAGCAATGACACCCATCTATGCCATGATCTCAAAAGGTCCATAATATCTCAGTGCTAGCTTCTTTCATTTCCCTAGGAGTAAGGAAGTCATTTTTTGGCTTCATTCTAAGGAACACCTTTTCTCAAACCTTGAAGCTTCATTTTGATCTCATTTTTTCTGCATAGTTCTTTTGTTGGTCCTAGGTAGTCCTTAGATTTTGTTGAATTTGTTTCACTATATTTTTCATTTCTTCCAAGGTGTCCTTCTCTTGAGTCAATTATACTTTCAAGTTGTCCCAACTAATAACATAGTTTCACTTCTTTCCGTAAAAGGCTTCAAATAGATTTTTGTTGATGAAGTGATTGTATCCATTGTTATTGACAAATTTCATGAAGGGTATGTAGTCTTCTGGTAATTTTGGTTGATTCATCACATACATTATGAGCATGTTTTCTAGACTTCTATTAAATATTTCTATCTAATCATCTATCTCTAGATGTTAAGTTGTGTTGAAACTTAGCATCATGTGTAGCTCACGAAACAAAATTTGCCTGAACTTGGAGGTAAATTTTGATTCGAGATCTATCACATTTAATTTTGGTACACTATGTAGCCTTACTACTTATATGAAGATGTGGGCTATGTAACATACTTGATAAGTAGTCTTCAGTAGTTTGAAGTGGGCTATCTTAATCAATCGACTACTACCAATATTGAGTCATTACTCCTAGAGGTACTTAGTAACCCATAAATGAAATCCATGGATATTTCTTCCTACTTCCAAGATGGTATATTTAAGGGATTCAAATTTTTGGCACTTTTATTTTCTAACATTCCAAACACTGACCCACATAGGCAGTATCTGATTCTAAATTCGACCAACAGTACAATTGCTTCATACTTTGGTGCATTATTTGGTATCCCAGATGTTTGAAATAAGGGTCACAATATGCTTCATGAAATGTGAATCTTCTTAGGTTGTTGTGGTCTAGTACATAAATTTAGTTCCTCCATAGTAACACCCCATCTTCCGCGAGCTGATAATTATCACACTTTGTGATCTTTTTTTCTTTCCAATCCTACCTCAATAATGTTTGGTCTTCCACAAGCTAATAATTATCATACTTTGTGATCTTTTTTTTCTTTCCAATCCTACTTCCTTAATAATGCTAGATATACTACTGTAAACCACTTATTATTTTTAAGTTTTGAACTTCTAAGTTAAAATTTCCACATAAAGATTTTTTTTTTATGATAAAATTATTTTAAAATTATATTTTTTACCAAAAAAATATTAAATTTAGATAAAAGTTTTACATAGTTAAAAAACAATGATTGAACCCATTATTAATCACTATGAAGATATTCTACAAAATTTTACATAATAAAAGAACTATTAAAGAATTGTTAGAATAGCCCATTATTACTCACTACGCATGAAGATATTGTACCTTACTCAAAATAGAGAATTTACATAATAAAGAAAGTATTAAAAAATTATTGAATAACCCATTATTTCTCACTAGGTATGAAGATATTATCTTACCTAAAGTAGAAAATTTTAGGTAATAAAAAGAAATGGTTAATTGTTAAATAACAATGGTCATTAAGTATGAAGATACTCTACCCAAAATAGATAATTTTACCTAATAAGATAATTGTTAAAAAATTGTTAAATAACCATTATTGCTCACTAGGTGTGAAGATATTTTGCCTTACTCTCTTGAGGATTTCGGTATATGATGAATAACACAAGTCCACCTTCTCACACACATTTTCACCATAGAATCCTTTTTCTTATCTCTTTAGTTACTTTATTAAAAGTAAAGTCGTGCCACAAGATTCGTGGGTAATATTAAATTCCAATCTTGTCGCCGAAGTCCAAGTCAAAAAACAATACACATTTTCCAATATTCCAAGATTTTGTCATTCGATCTCATTTTCGAATCACTTTATTCTATGTATGACACTCCACTTAAATTCATGCACACTACCATACGTTACTTCACTTCAATTATTTCTCGCAAATCCGCTTGTCTAGATTTGACCATTTTAGGGGCCATTTTTCCTTTCGTTTTGGAATACCAAGATAAGTCAAGAGTTTCTAGAGGACGGCGCAGGACTTTCATTTTATTTTTATCTTTCTTAAACTTCTTTAAATTTGAAATTAAAAGGAAATTAAGAAAGTTATATAAATTCTATATATTAATAAAATATATATTTTTTTAAATTAATTTTTTTTTAAGATAATAGTATATTAGTGAAATATTATAATAATAATAATAATTTATTTTTAAAGTCACGGCTAAGCTTATAATATTTTTTGGGTTAACTATTTTTTTAGTAAAATTTATGAAAATATACATATCTTATTTTTTTGAATTTGAACTTTGTAATTTTTTAAAAAAAATTCATATTATTAACCATATATTTCTTCCTCTAACTATATTTTTTAAATTAATTTTTTAATCTAAATTTATATATGGAAAGAGAAGCAGTTTGAGTGTGTTCGGTGGACGGGAGTGTTAGGTGAATGGTGTAGAGTGGATAAACCAGACATCAATAAATTACTACCATCCTCTCTGGTTGAGGGAAATGTTTAAACAAATCTGTTTTGTATTTTAAATAAATATAAATATGAAATCGACAAGAAACTACGTTAATATTTAGCGGAATTCAAGAATATCTAAGCCGAAAATAAAGCGTTTTTTGACTATCACCTTGACAAACTCCATCTAACTGTGACTCAAATCAGATACCCAATTCAAATGATCAAATTATTATTTAAGTGGGTGCATAACAGTCTGCTGGTAATCCCAACATCCTCAGGATTGGGTTTCCACGCCATGCTTTATCCTTGGCCTAGCTATAGACTGCTCTAGCTATAGACTGCTGGGTTTCCCAAAATAGAGAGAGACTCTGTGTTGAACACTGGTCTAGCTATAGACTGCTGGGTGTTCTAGTAGTCCAGATTCTATTCTCAGTGCAAGAGCGATTAGTGAAGATGATGGAGGGAAAGGACGTGTTTGATTTGGCTAAAAGAGTGGCCAGGGGAAGATGGTTTGTACTGTTTGTGTCCTTCCTTATTATGTCCTGTGCTGGTGGCACCTACATATTTGGCCTCTACTCAGAAGTAATCAAA
>SNQJ01S0020462.1:17502-56349 GCA_010110895.2 Picea sitchensis
CCCGAGTATGGGTATGCCCACCTTGGTGAGATATTTGTTATTTTGCAGACGACGCCTCCTGGTTCCTGGTCCTTGAGATCACTTGTTCGACACATCAGTAAATATTGGTAATGTATTTTGGTCATTATATGCTCTTCTGACCTCACACATTAGGGGGCATCTGTTATAACCCTAATTTGCACCATACATGCTTACCTGGCATCAGGCCATCTCAGATCCATTCTTTGCCAAAGCACTGCTGAACAACTCTTTAAAAAACCTCTTTTATAAAGGCCCACATACCCTACTCCATTACTGAACACGTGTACACGCTAGCTGACCTAAAACAACCTGCGTGGACCGACAAAAGCATGAAAAAAGGAAAGTTGCCGATGGAACACACAACTTTGGGTGAGTTAACTAAAACTCCCGGCCATGCATGGCCGAAGGTTCATCCAAATACCTAGCTTCTTCTAGCCTATAAAAGAAGGGTTAGGGGTCCCATTTGGAAGAGGAGAATAAGAGTAAAGAATCTCTGCCCAATTGCACATTCCCATTGTCCCAACCCTTTAGCCATCCTTGTGCAAGAAGAGATACAAAGCAAAGAAGTTGGAGGACGTTTGAAGAGGAGCCCAGGATCAGGATTCGCGGAGTAGTGGCCGGTCTCGACATTGTAAATTGATTCATTAAAGATAATAATAAAGAAATTCTTTTCCCATCCCACTATATGAGTTCTTCATAGTTCAGTAAATATATGTTTGAATCTCTAACCCATTAGTCTGTAGGTAAAATGCATGTGTAGTTTGTTGCTTGTTTTGTATGCAAGTTATCCTTGGGAGGAGAGATGCTAACAAGAAATCAAGCATGAAGAAGGATCGACATTGAACATCCGGAACAAGGTATGTTGGTCTAACCATGTATTTGCTGAAAAGAAATGGGGATTAAGTCTGGGACAAAGGTAGAAAGTAGGTTTCTTTTGGTCATATCTGCATGCATAATATAACCCTATTTGCTAGTCCATAGGGGGATTTCCCACCACAACAGAATCATATAGTCATGCATATCATCTTCCAAGTATAGTTTTGCATCCATACTTAAGTTGTTGATAACTTGTAACGTTCAACCCGTTTCCCGTAGAAGTTGTTGCAAATCCATTGCAATGATTATGAGCATCCTTTTTGGACTATGAACCTCATCTACACCTTATTGCATCATGATTTGATTTTTTCAATAGTTTAGAAGAAGTTAATAGGATTTTTAGACATCTCTTGACCATCATGTAGAAGTTCTTGTAGAAACTATACAGTTCCTGTAGAAACTGTAAAGTTCTTGTAGAACTGTTACAGTTCCTGTAGAAATTTCCACAGTTCATGTAGAAACTTCCACAGTTCTTGTAGGACAACTTAGATTGAAATTTCTTGTACTTATTGCATTTCATTTTATGATGGTAACAATTGCTAATAAGATGAAAATAGGTTATGATATGGTATCAAGGGTTAGGAATCAATATTCATGCAATTAGATTAATCTTTCTTTCCTTCAATTAGATTAGTTTATTTTCCAGCCAGGCGTGACTTTTCAATTATGCAACTAAATTAATCTTTATTTTCTGTAGTTATATCAATTTCCCTTTTCATATTGGTGTGACTTTCATCCATGTAACTAGAATAGGTTTCATTTACGCAAGCAATTCAGTTTTCCTTCAACAAGTTGTAATCAAGATTTATGCTCATTTGATTTAGTTCCCTTGATCAAACTCAGACCTAGAAAGTTGTCAGTCCAACTATTAGGTAGATGTTTAGTGCATTCTGCATATACTTTTCACATCACCTCTAAATTTTGTATGAGCCCCAGGTTGATAACTAAATCATCAAGTTGAGGAAGTGGTAACATTATTGTTTCTATTCTAAATCCCATCACCTTTCCAAAATACATCGTTTTTGATCCTTTGATATGTTTTAAGAAACCTTGCATTTTCTGCCATCGGAGAGTCATGGGACTCCCCTAATATTTGTTTCTTCAACTTTGATTGATGGAATACACATATTATTCCCTTGTAACATAGTATATCTCCCTTCCACTCCCAATGTTCCATAGAGTTCATCCCTTCCTTTATACATTGTATTTTTTTGTTTAGTACTGTTGTCATTTTTCCATTCATGGTGAGCTTCTACTCCACACATTAATAGAATATGTAGTGGAATATAAGATTGAGGCTTCTTCTATTCTAGAAAGAACATCTGCTACTACACTGTCCTTTCCCTTTTTGTAGATTATTTCAAAATCAAACCCTTGCATTTTTGCTACCCATTTTTGTTTCTCTTCTTATGGCAATCTTTTCTCCAAAAAGTACTTTAGGCTATCATGGTCTGTCTTGATTTTAAAGTTGTCATGTACCCATTTTTTAGTCCCCCAGTATTGTAGTAGAAGGGACTCCCGTGGCTTGTTTGTGGAGAAATGGGAGAGAAAAGGGGGTCATTTAATGCCACTTAGTTAGGAGATATTATATTATTAAAGTCACTTTTAATCCTAAAGTGAACATTGGAGGGAAAATACGTGTTATATTTGATTTAGTAAAAAGGGGGGAAATTCTAGAAGTTACATATGATTTGGTCAAAAAGGTGAAAATTCTAGAAGGATTGATGTAGTCCAAAAAGGGAAGTTCTAGAAGGCATGGAGGAAGGATCTAGAAGGGGTTGGAAAAGTACAAAAGAAGGGTAACCCCTCACTTCTCATTATTATGATTTGATATCTTATTTAGTGATCTTGTAGCCAACATTTGTGTTGTAGTTTTGTGAAAAACCCTTCCACTATTGGTTTGGTTTCGATGGTGCAATATCAACCCTAACTAAACAAGAGGGGAATTCATCTAGGATTTCCATTGGAGCTAGACAAGAAGAAGGAGGAGGATCCATACATGGTATTCATTGGAGCTTCACTTGGGAGTTTAACTCACTGTTGGAGAGATATTGAAGTGCGCAAGAGGGTTATGGAGTTTCCTAGACATGGTCGAGCCCAAACATCTGCAAGATTTCGGAGGGTTTTAGGAAAAATAAAGTTTAGGGCACCCTCGCGGGTTGAGACTAGGTCTTCCCGCGAGGCCTTGCTAGACGACATGCTCTATCCCATGAAGACCGTTGTCATCCAAGTTTTCAACAGTCCGTCAGGTTTTGATCCATGAAGTTTATAGGAGGGCATAGAAATATGCTCGCAGAGCATACAACGTTGTGAAAGACAAGCTAGGTTATATTTTATAGTTGACACCATCTATTGGCATCATTCCACATTTCTTGAGTTGTTTTCTGTTTAGAGAATATTGTAGTTGCCTTGCAGCTAGTAGTTGTGGTGTTTTCTTGAAGCTTCCCAACAACCATTAGAATTCTATTGTTTTTTTTTATTTCCAATCTCCATTCATAATAAAGGATGCCAAATGTTGTCACTCTCATTCATTGTGTACTTGGATTAGTAATGTGTTCACCTAATGTGATGCATGCAAACCATTTGTGAAAAGTACTAAATCAATTAATAACACATATAAAACAAGCACTTGAAAAAAGTACACAACCAGAACCACATAATGGGAAACAAATCTTCATTTCCATAGCATATTCCCATCAGGGGATATTACAAAAAGTTCCTCCCAATGAGATACTGTTGACATTTTTTATTGCATGTAAAATTGCTTCCTTTTATTTTTCATATGTAGATTTTACCAAATATTTTACCTTGAATTGTTTTCTTTCAAAAGCCAATGGTCTCCCTTCTTGTGTCAATATTGCTCCCATTCCTGGTCTTGATGCATCACATTCTACTATGAATGTTTTACCAAAATAAGGTGTTTCCAAAACTGGTGTAGAAAACATGGAATCCTTTAATAGAGAGAATACCAAAGAAGCCTTGCCATTCCATACAATTGAATTTTTATTCAAGAGTGATGTGAGTGGGCCTACAATAAATGCACAATTCTTAACAAATTTTCGATAATATCCTATAAGACCCAAAAATCCTCTTAGAATCTTGATGTTCTTAGGAGTAGGCCATTTTGTAATAGCATGTATATTTTGAGGGTCCACCTTAACCCCTTCCCTTGAAAAAATATGACCCAAATATTCTACTTCTGGTTTCCAAAATAAACATTTGGATCTTTTTACATACAATTGATTGTTCTCAAGAATTTACATGACTTGATCCACATGTTTAATGTGGTATTCCCATGATTTTCTATAGATAAGCATATCATCAAAGAACAACAACAAAATATTTCTAAGATGGGGTTGAAAATTTATGTTCATAAGGAGAGGCAAAATGTCACCTTTTGAGGCATGACGTCACCTAGGGGGGTTAGGGTTTGATGGTGTGGTTGATGTGCATTGGCACAAGGACATTTGGAGGGGTTTGAGGCTTTGACCATGACAAAAGCTATTTGGATGCTTCACATGTGGATTTGGGAAGCCTTTCTACACTCCTCCTTCACCAACAACCTTCTCCTAGTGCCAAAACGTCCCCTAAAGGGGTGACATCTTTATAAACTAGGGTTTTATTTGTGCAAAAGTGAAATTAAAGTGAGTTGTTTGATATTATTTTGTAAAAGGGGAGATATTAGTGTTTTTGGACCCTAGACTTGTGGTTTACCCTTAATTATGTGGACAAACTATCTTAGTGACATTTTTGTATAAATAAGAGATCATAAGATTTCATTTTATCATAACTCTCCATTGTGAGTGGCTCTTAGACTGAATTTTTCGCTCTCTTTGGCTAGTTCTCTCTCTTGTGATTTTTTTTATGGATATGTATTGGATTATTGGTTGATGGAAGTGACGCACTAGCCTTGGAAGGATTTTCTCTATCTTTTATGGTGGGTTGTCTTAGCTTTTTCCTTGAATTGGTAAGGTTTCTACATTGTTGCTATCATTTATTTTTCAAGTCAAGGTTATTTGCTAGAGCTAGGTGGGAAGTATAAGAGCATACACCCCCACATTAGTCTCCATAACTTCATTCTTACATGCTATTGGTTTAAAAAGGGTTTTTCTAAGAGAAGTATAAGGGCATACATCCTCTTAGCCTAAACCTTAGCTAGAGATACTTGCCTCGGGGAGTAAGAGGATTTACACCCCCAAGGAGGTAGTACCTCTAGCTATTTCTTTTCTTGACTCCATTAAACCTTTTTTAAAGACACCAGTCATTTACTTATTGCATGGGAGAAATAAAATGTTGCCTTGGTAAATGTACAAATTTCAAGTTTTAAAGTTGTTTCTTTTGGATAGTGATCTTGATGCCTTGGGGATTCTTCATCCCTTAGGGTGTCCCCTTTCAACCAAAATTTATTGATGCTGTAGTAAAACTAACCTACAGACATTAGGTCTTCTCTAACCCTAGCCTACTAAACCCTTTTTCTCATAAACTAACCCTAGAATAGGCCTAAACATCTGCCCTCATCGACTACTAACCTAGGCACACCTTTTGACCTAATTACAAGTGATTTTTGTTGGATAAAATTTCTGATATAGGGAAATGTTTGCTACATCCATAAGGATGATAAATTCACCGCAGAAACCCTAATATGAAGTCACTCTTAACTTGTGCTTTCACCGCCAAAATTTGCTAAAAATTTGCTAACTTGTTCTACTATGTTTAAGGCATTTTTTGGGTGTCTTCTTTGAGGATTTTTGTGGCTGATTTTACTGCTGTCATAACAAGATTGCTACAGCCATAAGGATGCAAAAATACTTTTGCATACAATATTCATGAAATCCACATCTAATTGCTAAAGTCTCATGCTATAAATTTTGAGGTTTCTCTAGTCATTATCTACTAGTTTCAAGCATATCTCACTTGACTTTAAGCAATATTTTAAGAAGCTATAATACTTATTACTTTATGATATATACTATTATCTATTGCTTCAAATTAGGGATGGAAAACTTAATTTGATGATACAACTAACATACATCATTGCAAAGTGGTTTTTCTTGTCTCTCGGGCATGTACCAACATCTCAAAAATTAACCCAAGTCTTTGGAAACCTTTAAACCACTTGAGACTTGTCTTTGCTTTCCATTTTCCATATAGATCTTTGAACTTAGGGACCTCTTTAGTTCCTTTCCATTTTTCACATTCCTTTCCCCCTAGGGTCACTGAGATTGCCTCCCTAGAGTGACCTAGTCACCCTTGAAGTGTGATACCTACAATGAGGTGACATTGAGTGTAATGTCCTAAAGTTGTATCCATTTGGTGGTTGGTTCGGGATTTTCCCAACCTACAACTTGTGCGATAAAATTTTGGCGCCATTGCATGGGAGGATTTTGAGTCCTCTTTGTGCCCTAATGACACTTTAGAAAGCTTCCCTCCCAAACCCTCTATCCCTTAGCTTTCCTAGAAAATCAATTGAAGAACGTTCCCTTTTCCACCCTTGATAAGTTTCCCTTGAAGCTTGTATGGAAACACTAGTCTCCACGAACCCACCTTTCCCTCTTTCCCCCCTTTTTCCCTCCTTTGGTGAGACTTGATCTCACATGGCGACTCCATTAAGGTGTCCCTCCGTTCAACAAAATTATGACACCATGGGTTGAACCCTCATCCAGAGCTTTTTATGACTCGAAGATGACATTTTTACAGATGGAAAAGGAAAAGGCCGCTACTAAAGCTGCCAAGGAAATGATGAATCACATAAAAGAGTTGTTTCCCGCCCTTGACAATGAAGTAGTGCTTGAAGAAGAGACATATGAAGAAAGTGACCAAGAATATCTCGATGACTTTTCTTATGTTTCAAATCTTGATGATGAAATAATTACGGATTTGTTCGAGGACAATCAACCAATTTCATCCTCAAATTTGGAGGAATACCAGGATGTGGCCACCTTAGAGAAATCAAAGGTTCATTCTTCAAAGAGGAAGTATTTTCATCTTGGATATTTTCATGAAGATTCATAGGGGAAGAGGCGGTGTTTTTATACACCTGATCCCGTTCCTTACCTCTTATCCTCTTCTCCAAGAGACCATGCGATATTCTTTTGATCTCTCATTTCCTCTCAATCCTCGACAAGCAGTGAGTCTTTGTGCATAGATAAAGATGAGCCTTCGTATACATATAGTAGCCCCCTTCAGAGATGGATTGATCAAGAATGTGGCTATCACTTCAGGCATGATTCCTCGCATGATCACAGTGGAAGATATTCTTTCCAACATGATTTCCTCCCTCCCACCTATCTCCATGAGTTTTATTTCATGATCGATTTTATGTGTGATTATTATGTGCTTAAGTTATATTTGTTGTATATGATTAAGAACAGGGGGAGATATCTTGATGAAATGATGGAAATGTGGTTGCATTGGTTGTGTGAATTCACCTAACATCACCTATCACCAAATATTCAGGGCCCCAAGGCCCTAGGTAAGTAGGTAGGTCATTTGATTTCTTGCATTTGCATCTTGATTTCTCATATTAGTTTAGATGCATTTCATTTTCATTTTTCTCTACTTGCGTATTGATTTCATGTTTAGTTTAGAATTTTTTGAAAAAATGTCATTTTTTTTTCTATATTATCCTTTAGTTTGGATTTTTATGGATAAAGGGTGATAGCACCACCCTAGATGCTCTGATCCCTTTTTCTGAGTTTTGGAAGGCACATGTTTACCAGGAGATGTTGCAGTTCTCATGCACTCTATGACGAGCACAAGTCCCCAAGTAGGAGAAAAATGTTATCCCTATTTTGTGGATAACTAAGGAGATTATGTCTCAAGGCCCTCAGGTTGCAGATATGGAGTGCCGAGAGACTACATGACTAGCAATATCCTTTTCACAGATGAAGATCCTTCTCACTACCAAAAAGGTTGTAGATTTTTAGATGGCATCCACCACACCAACTGGATTCCAAAAGGCAGTGGGCCTTGCTCCATGAGGTACAAGTCAATATTATGGTGAACATCATTTCAATATTTGAGGCATTTAAGTATGTTGTATCTTAGACTGCTTTAGATTTCGTAATATATTCTTGGACATCATGCCTTTTTCCCTGCTTCACCTTGGTGGTTGACATTGTGCCCCAGTAAGTGGTATTCCTTGGTGTTGGGTTTGATACTAGGAACTCCCTTGAAGAGACATCGTACCGTTCCCGACCATACTTACCAATTTCCATCATTATTTCCCCTTATTTCCTCATCTCTTGGGATTTTAGGGTGTATTGACCCAAGAAGGGGTTGCCCCTCATTCTGTGGTAAGAAGGGGCTGAAGGCCCAGAGGGATTGATGTTGGGTAAAAGATAAAAGCCTATGTATGAACCTTCTATATGCTTTGCCCAGGGATCACCCAAGAAAGAAATGAAACACTTATCTTTGAGAAAAGGTGGACCCACAACAAATATGATTAAGAATGCTTAAAAGGTTAGTTGGAGGATAGGAGGTCTCATCACAAGACAACCTATCATGTCCATGGATATCTAGTGATATGACATTACCATCATCTGGTCACTAAACCAGGGTAATGGTTCTCAGTTGTATGGATGAGAGACAAGGGGTCTCATGACGAGCCAACCTTCTCATTTCTGCTAGGTATTTGTGGGTGACACTGCCATTGTGTGGACACCACACTAGGGAAGTGGCCTTCAGCTTGTCCTTAAATTTATAAAAGAAAAAAATAATGGAAAAATAATGGGATTGGTAAAAGT
Source organism: Picea sitchensis (assembly GCA_010110895.2). NCBI lineage: Eukaryota > Viridiplantae > Streptophyta > Pinopsida > Pinales > Pinaceae > Picea > Picea sitchensis. The sequence continues at coordinate 26,145 of SNQJ01S0020462.1, forward strand.
GCATTGCAACCAAAGGTACCACACACCCTCTACAAAGGCACCCATGAATGAGACACCAAAACCCCTTGTATGTCACGAAACCCATGCTCATTGAGTGTTGACCCCAACCACTTCATTCATTTTACATGGCTTAGAGAGGGATCTCTTGGAAACTCTCCTTGAACTAGGGAAAGATCTACCTAATATGACACCTCGTCAACCCTCCCATATTCAAACTTGACAACTCACATACTATCTTTGAGCACTTAATTGTTTGACATAGTAACCTTTGATGCACATGTTTATGTGGATCATTTATTGATTGTATTCACTTATCATGATGTTATGACTTGAGATCCTTGGAGGCGTGCTTAGTTTTCTCTGCAAGACCTATTTGGTGGACAATTTTGGAAGAACAAGCCTAGCTTGGGCTTCCATGGGGCTTGAATCCCACAGGTGGATGCCAAGGGTCCGCATGCCGAATGAGAGAGATCAAACATTGAAGGCCTAGAAGATGACTTGGATGACATAACCTAGCCCCCACATGCCAAACATTTTTCCTAGGAGAGGCAAAATGCCACCTTTTGAGGCATGACGTCACTTAGGGGGGTTAGGGTTTGGTGGTATGGTTGATATGCATTGGCACAAGGACGTTTTAAGGGGTTTGAGGCTTTGACCATAAAGGAATCTATTTGGATGCTTGAAATGTGGCTTTGGGAAGCCTTTATACACTCCTCCTTCACCAACAACCTTCTCCTTGTGCCAAAACATCCCCTAAAGGGGTGACGTCTTTATAAACTAGGGTTTTATTTGTGCAAAAGTGAAATTCAAGTGAGTTGTTTGATATTACTTTGTAAAAGGGGAAATATTAGGGTTGTTGACCCCTAATCTTGTGGTTTACCCTTAATTATGTGGACAAACTATTTTAGTGACATTTTTGTATAAATAAGAGATCATAAGATCTCATTTTATCATAACTCTCCATTGTGAGAGGTTCTTGGACTGAAATTTTCACTCTCTTTGGCTAGTTCTATCTCTTGTGCTTTTGTTTATGGCTATGTATTGGATTATTGGTTGATGAAAGTGATGCGATCGCCTTGGAAGGATTTTCTCTAGCTTTTATGGTGGGTTGTCTTAGCTTTTGCCCTGAATTGGTAAGGTTTCTACATTGTTGCTATCATTTATTTTTTAAGTCAAGGTTATTTGCTAGAGATATGTGGGAAGTATAAGGGAATACAACCCCACCTTAGTCTCCATCACTTCATGCTTACATGCTATTGGTTTAACAAGGCTTTTTCTAAGAGAAGTATAAGGGCATACACCCTCTTAGCCTAAACCCTAGCTACAGATACCTGCCATGGGGAGTAAAAGGATTTACACCCCCAAGGACGTAGTAGCTCTAGCTCTTTCTTTTCTTGACTCCATTAACCCTTTTTTAAAGGTACTAGTCATTTACTTATTGCATGGGATAAATAAATTGCTGCCTTGGTAAACGTACAAATTTCAAGTTTTAAATTTATTTCTTTTGGATAATGATCTTGATGCCTCGGGGATTCTTCCTCCCTTAGGGAGTTCCCTTTCAACCACAATTTCGTGTTGCTGTAGTAAAACTAAACTACATACATTAGGGCTACTCTAACCCTAGCCTACTAACCCCTTTTGCTCCTAAAATAACCCTACACTAGGCTTAAACATCTGCCCTCACCCACTACTAACCTAGGCACACCTTTTGAGCTAATTACAAGTGATTTTTGTTGGATAAAATTTCTGATATAGGGATTGGTTTGCTATATCCATAAGGATGATAAATTCACTGCAGAAACCCTAAGATGAAGTCACTCTTAACTTGTGCTTTAACCGCCACAATTTGCTAAAAGTTTGCTAACTTGTTCTACTAGGTTTAAGGCATTTTTTGGGTGTCTTCTTTGAGGATTTTTGTGGCTGATATTACTGCTGTCATCACAAGCTTGCTACAGCCATAAGGCTGCAAAAATACTTCTACATACAATCTTTATGACAACCACATCTAATTTCTAAAGTCTCATGCTATAAATTGTGGAGTTACCAACTTAATGAGAACTGTGACCTCAAAATGAGAACTCTGGCCCAAAAAACCCATATTTTTGCTTAAAAAACATGAAAATCAACCCTCAAATCAAAAAGTGGTGCTACTGGTAGCACCATTTTTTCAAATGGAGTCAAAATTACAACATTTTTCAAACATGGTCTTCAAATTAACTCATACAGTAGCTCAGAAAAACCTTCAAATCGACACCTAAATAAAAAAATGATGTTACATATATTTTTTTTCAAAACGTTAAATTTATAGATATTTTGAAATCGTACTTTTAGCAGTCGGTACCATTAAAACCAAAACGTCAAAATCAACCATCAAATTCAAAAGTATTGCTACCGGTAGCACCCATTTTAAATTTGGGGTATTAAAATTACATTTTTTTTTGAAGTGGTAATCAAAATCATCATTACTGCAAACAAAATCATCAAACCAACCCTTAAATGCTTACTTTGAAAATCTTAGTTTATCACTCCAAACACAACATAATACATAATGCCATGAAAATGATACATTTAAAAATATATATTCAAAACCCAAATTTGGAAAAAAAAAGTGGATAAAGAAGACACTAAAAAATAATGATTTTTTTTTTTTTAATTTTCCCATAAAACAATAATTTTTAAAAAATATGTCTGTTTTTTGAAAAAAATTAAATAATAAATCCATTGAAACGTAAAAAAAAATATGACAAAGAAAACAAAAAAAAATACTAGAAACATGTCAAAATTCAAAAAAATATGTATTAAAAAAAAGATCTAAATAAATAAATAAAATAAATATTAACAAAACATTTAAATTCCCTAAGCTAAAAATTTTTTAGTAAAAACTGTTTAAAAAATTAAAAACACAAAATTTCATTTGCAAATAAAAAACAAAAACCAATATATATATATATATATATATATATATATATATATATATATATATATATATATATTGAACTGCTATATAATATGGAGGTCTTCGAGGGCATTGCCCTGTACTCACGATGGGCAAGGCCACAGGTCAACATTGGGCCCCAATGGGACTGGCCCATGTCTGCCAGGGAGAATGGGGGTGATGCTGCGGTAGCTAAGCCTCACAGATGAAGAACCGATGCAGTGTTTTTCAGGTCAAAGAGTGGGAGGCGTCAATGATCACTTAACCTAGTGGGGAAAGGGCAGATCTGTGATGCCACGGGACACAGCCCTTGCCCCTTACGAGAGGCTGAGGGAGATGCGGAACATGCTTATGTCCTATATATATATATATATATATGTTATGTTTTTTTAATTTTTTTGTTATGAAATTTAATTATTTTTCATTTTTTTAATAAAAAAAATATTATTAATTTTTTTTTTTATTAGATTTCGTTTTTTTTTTAGGTATTTTAATTTGTTTTTCATATATATATATATATATATATATATATATATATATATATATATATATATATATATATATATATATATATATTTGTGTGTTTTGTTAACTTTTCTAAAGTTTTTGGACTATAATTTTTTTATCCTTTTTAAAAAATTATATTCTAATCTTAGTTTATATATTTTTTATTAATTTTGTTTTTTTTTTTCCATTTTTAACCTTGGTTTATATATATTTTTATTAATTTTTGTTTTTTTTTCCATTTTAGATTATAAGTTTTTCTTTGATTTGGTAATTATATAAACTTGTTTTTTAATTTTTCTTTCTTTCTTTTTTAATTTCAATTCTTTTATTTTTCTTAGTTTTTTTAGTTTTAATTTATCAAAAAAAAATTCAATTATATTTTTTTGCTAAATGTTTAAAAATAGTGTTATTTAACTCCAATGATTTTCTATCTATTAAAGTAAAGGTAAAAAATATTTTCCACTATATTTTAAAAAGTGTGGAACCATAAATTAATTAAGGAGACGAAAAATCGTATTTTTTAAAATGTAAATGGTAAAAAATATTTTAAGATTGAAAGAAGCATGGAAAAATGACTAAAAACACTGTTGATAAAAAAATAAAAATTTGAAAATAGATGGAAAAACAAGCATTGAAAGAAAAAAGTGGAAACATTATGTATCAGAAAATTTAAAATATAAAAAAACCACCTAAAAATGGAGGGGCGGGGGTGCTACCGGTAGCACCATTTTTAAAAATGGGGTAAAAGACTTGACCCCCCCAAAAAAGAGAACTCTGTAGAGTTCTCATTAAGTTGGTACCTATTTTTTTACTTTAAGCAATCTTTTAAGCAACTATAATACTTCTTCCTTGCTGATATATACTGTTATCTATTGCTGCAAATTAGGGACATCAAGATTAACTTGCTAATCCAACTAACATACATCATTGCAAAGTGTTTTTTCTTGTGTCTCAGGCAGGTACTGACATCTCGACAATTCACCCAAGTCTTTGGCAACCTTTAAACCACTTGCGACTTGTCTTTACTTTCTATTTTCCATATAGATCTTTGACCTTAGGGACCTCTTTCTTTCCTTTCCCTTTTTCACATTCCTTTCCCCCCTAGGGTCACTAGGATCGCCTCCCTAGAGTGACCCAGTCACCCTTTAAGTACGAGACCTACATCGAGGTGTAATTGGGTTTAGTGTCCTAAAGTTGTCTCTATTTGGTGGTTGGGTCGGGCTTTGCCCAACCTACAACTTGTGCAATAACATTTGGGTGCCATTGTCGGGGAGGATTTTGAATCCTCTTCGGGCCCTAATGACACTTTGGCAAGCTTCCCTCCCAAAGCCTATATCCCTTAGCTTTCTTGGTGATTCCATCGAAGAATGTTCCCTTTTCCACCCTTGATAGGTTTCCCTTGAAGCTTGTCTAGTGACTCCAGTCTCCACGAGCCCACCTTTCCCTCTTTCCCCCCTTTTTCCCTCTGGCGAGACTTGATCTCACCTGGCGACTCCATTAAGGTGTCCATACGTTCAACGAAATTATGGCACCATGGGATGAACCCTCATATAGATCTTGTTGTGACTCAAAGATGGCATTTTTAAAGATGGAAAAGCAAAAGGCCACTAATAAAGATGCTAAGGAAATGATGAATCACATAAAAGAGTTGTTTCCCACCCTTGACAATGAAGAAGAGCTTGAAGAAGAGACATATGAAGAAAGTGACCAAGAATATCTTGATGAATTTTCTTATGTTTCATAGCCTGACGATGACATAATTACGGGTTTATTCGAGGACACTCAACCACTTTCATCCTCAAATTTGGAGGAATACCAGGATGTGGCCACCTTAGAGTAATTAGAGGTTCATTCTTCAAAGCGAAAGTATTTTCATCTTGGATATTTTCATGAAGATTCATAGGGGAAGAGGCGGTGTTTTTCTACACCTAAGCCTGTTCCTTAGCTCTTACCCTCTTCTCCAAGAGACCATGCAGTATTCCTACGATCTCTCATTTCCTCTCAATCCTCGATAAGTAGTGAGTCTTTGTGCGAAGATGAAAATGAGACTTCATCTACATATAATATCCCCCTTCAGAGATGGATTGATCAATCATGTGGCTATCACTTCAGGCATGATTCCTCGCATGATCATAGTGACGGATATTCTTTCCAGCATGATTTCTTCCCTCCCACCCATCTCCATGAGTTTTATTTCATGATCGATTTTATGTGTGATTATTATGTGCTTGACTTATCTTTGTTGTATATGATTAAGCACATGGGGAAATATCTTGATGAAATGATGAACAAGTGGTTGCACTGGTTGTGTGACTTCACCTAACATCACCTAACGTCACCTATCACCGGATCTTCAGGACCCCAAGGCCCTAGGTAAGTAGGTAGGTCATTTGATTTCCTGCATTTGCATCTCGATTGCTCATATTAGTTTAGATGCATTTCTTTTTCATTTTTCTCTACTTAGGTATTGATTTCATGTTTAGTTTGGAAATTTTTGAAAAAATGTCAAATTTTTTCTTTTCTAGATTAGCCTTTGGTTTGGATTTTTATGGATAAAGGGTGATAGCACCACCCTAGATGCTCTGATCCTTTTTTTTGAGTTTTGGCAGGCACAGGTCTACCAGGAGATGCTGCAGTTCTCATGCACTCTATGAAGAGAACATGTCCCCAAGTAGGAGCCAAATGTTATCCCCATTTTGTGAATAACTAAGGAGATTATATCTCGAGGCCCTCAGGTTGCAGATATGGAGTGTCGAGAGACTACATGACTAGCAATATCCTTTTTCACAGATGGAGACCCTTCTCACCACCACATAGATCGTAGATTTTCAGATGGAATCCACCACACCAGCTGGCTTCCGTAAGGCAGTGGGCCTTGCTCCATGAGGTACAAGTCAATATTATGGTGAGCATCATTTAGATATTTGAGTCATTTAAGTATATTGTATCTTAGAATGCTTTAGATTTCATGATATATGATTGTACATTATGCCTTTTTCCCTACTTCACCTTGGTGGTTGACATTGTGCCCTAGTAAGTGGTCTTCCTTGGGGATGGGTTTTCTAATAGGAACTCCCTTGAAGAGCCATCGTACCGTTCCCGACCATACTTACCACTTTCCATCATTATTTCCCCCCATTTCCTTATCTCTTGGGATTTTAGGGTGTATTGACCCAAGAAGGGGTTGTCCCTCATTCTATGCGAAGAAGGGGATAAAGGCCCAGAGGGATTGATTTTGGGTAAAAGATAAAATCCTATGTATGAACCTTCTATATGCTTCGCCCAGGGATCGCCCAAGAAAACAATGAAACACTTATCATTGAGAAAAGGGGGACCCAAAATAAATATGATTAAGAATGCTTAAAAGGTTAGTTGGAGGATAAGAGGTCTCATCACGAGCCGACCTATCATGTCCATGGGTATCTAGTGATATGACATTACCATCATCTGGTCACCAAACCAGGGTAATGGCTCTTAGTTGCATGGCTGAGAGAAAGGGGGTCTCATCATGAGCCAACATTCTCATTTCCTCTAGGTATTTGTAGGTGACACTATCATTGTCTGGACACCACGCCAGGGCAGTGGCCTTCAACTTGTCCTTAAATTTATAAAAGGAAAAAAGAATGGAAAAATAATGGGCTTACAAAAAGTGCATTGCAAACGAAGGTACCACACACCCTCTACAAAGGAACTCATGAATGAGACACTACAAACCCTTGTATGTCATGAACCCTATGCCCATTGAGTCTTGACCCCAACCACTTCATTCACTTTACATGGCTTAGAGAAGGATCTCTTGGAAACTATCCTTGACCTAGGGAAAGATCTACCCAATATGACACCTCGTCAACCCTCCCATATTCAAGCTTGGCAAGTCACATAATGTCTTTGAGCACTTAATTGTTTGACATAGTAATCTTTGATGCACATGCTTAGGTAGCTCATTTATTGATTGGATTCATTTATCATGATGTTATTACTTGAGATCCTTGGAGGGCGTGCTTATTTGTCTTTGCAGGACCTAGTTGGTGGACAGTTTTGGAAGAACAAGCCTAGCTTGGGCTTCCATGGGGCTTGAATCCCACTGGTGGATGCCAAGGGCCCGCATGCCAGATGAGAGAGATCAAACATTGAAGGCATATAATATGACTTGGAAAACATGACCTATCCCCCACATGCCAAATGTTTTGCCTAGGAGAGACAAAACATCACCTTTTGAGGCATGACGTCACCTAGGGGGGTTAGGGTTTGGTGGTGTGGTTGATATGCATTGGCACAAGGATGTTTTGAGGGGTTTGAGGATTTGACCATGAAGGAATCTATTTTGATTCTTGACATGTGGCTTTGGGAAACCTTTCTACACTCCTCCTTCACCAACGACCTTCTCCTAGTGCCAAAACGTCCTCTAAAGGGGCGACATCTTTATAAAATAGGGTTTTATTTGTGCAATAGTGAAATTAAACTCAGTTGTTTGATATTACTTTGTAAAAGGGGAAATATTAAGGTTGTTGACCCCTAGTCTTGTGGTTTACCCTTAATTATGTGGACAAACCATCTTAGTGACATTTTTGTATAAATAAGAGATCATAAGATCTCATTTTATCACAACTCTCCATTGTGAGAGGCTCTTGGACTAAAATTTTCACTCTCTTTTGCTATTTCTCTCTCTTGTGATTTTTTTTTTATGGTTATTTCTTGGATTATTGGTTGATGGAAGTGATGCACTAGCCTTAGAAGACTTTTCTCTAGATTTTATGGTTGTTTGTCTTAGATTTTTCCTTGAAGTGGTAAGGTTTCTACATTGTTGCTATTATTTATTTTTCAAGTCAAGGTTATTTGCTAGATATAGATGGAAAGTATAAGGGAATACACCAACATCTTAGTCTCCATCACTTCATGCTTACATGCTATTGTTTTAACAAGGGTTTTGCTAAGATAAGTATAAGGGCATACACCCTCTTAGCCTAAACCCTAGCTAGAGATACTTGCCTTAGGGAGTAAGAGGATTTACACCCCCAAGGAGGTAGTACCTATAACTCTTTCTTTTCTTGAATCCATTAACCCTTTTTAAAGGAACTATTCATTTACTTATTGCATGGGAGAAATAAATTGTTTCCTTCAGTAAATGTACAAATTTCAAGTTTTAAAGTTGTTTCTTTTGGATAGTGATCTTGATTCCTTGGGGATTCTTCCTCCCTTAGGGAATCCCCTTTTAACCAAAATTTCTTTATCTTGTATGAAAACTAACCTACAGACATTAGTGATGCTATAACCCTATCCTACTAACCTCGTTTTCGCCTAAACTAACCCTAGACTAGGCCTAAACATCTACCCTCACCCACTACTAACCTAGGCACACCTTTTGAGCTAATTAAAATTGTTTTTTTTGGATAAAATTTCTGATATAGGGATTGGTTTTATACATCCATAAGGATGATAACTTCACTGCATAAACCCTAATATTAATTCACTCTTAACTTGTGCTTTCACCGCTACAATTTGCTAAAAGTTTGCTAACTTGTTCTACTAGGTTTAAGGCATTTTTTGGGTGTCTTCTTTGAGGATTTTTGTGGCTGAATTTACTTCTGTAATAACAAGCTTTCTACAGCCATAAGGCTGCAAAAAAACTTCTACATACAATCTTTGTGACAACCACATCTAATTGTTAAAGTCTCATGCTATAAATTGTGAAGTTCCTCTAGTCATTATCTACTTGTTTCAAACATATCTCACTTGACTTTAAACAATTTTTTAAGAAGCTATAATACTTCTTCCTTGTTGATGTATATTGTTATCTATTTCTGAAAATTAGGGACAACAAGATTAATTTTCTGATCCAACTAACATACATCATTGCAAATTGGTTTTTATTGTGTCTTGGGCAGGTACCAACATCTCTACAATTCACCCAAGTCTTTGGCAACCTTTAAACCACTTGAGACTTGCCTTTTCTTTCCATTTTCCATCTAGATATTTGACCTTAGGGATCTCTTTCTTTTCTTTCCATTTTTCACATCCCTTTTCTCCCTAGGGTCATCGAGATTGCCTCACTAGAGTGACCTAGTCACCCTTGAAGTGCGAGACCTACATCGAGGTGACATCGAGTGTAGTATCATAAATTTGTTTCCATTTGGTGGTTGGGTCGGGATTTTCCCAACCTACAACTTGTGTGATAACAAGTACAATTATAATGAAAGGGTAAAATGAAAGGTTCTAGCCGACCTACTAATATTACAAATAAAATAATAATGAATGCTTATTAAGGCCTTAACTAGAATCAATTATGAAAACATAACCTTCTGTAGACTTTCAATCATCAAGGTTTTCAGGCCAATCTGAATAAATGAAACCAACCAACAACATAGTCCCCCCTAAATTAGAATGTATTCCAAACTGAACTGTACCTTGGATATACCGAAGTATCCTTTTTGCTTCTTTCCAATGGATCTCATGGGGTGTTTTCATATACTGGGAAACAAGACCAACATGAAAGGAAATATTACGACAACTATGAGTCAAATATATAAGGCTACCGATTAACTAACGATACAAGGTGGCATCGACTTTGTGAGTAGTACAAGTGGAAACAAGTTTGAATCCACACTGGAAGAGATAAGGGGATGGTTTAGAATATTCCATGTGAAAGAGGCAAAAAATATCACATTCATACTTATATTGGGAAACAAAAATTCCTTCATTGGTTTGCAATACTTGGAGACCAAGGAAATAATGCAAATGTCTTAAGTCTGTCATTTCAAATTTTTTCTTAAGGCTGGATTTCACATGGCTTAAAAGTTTAGGATCACTACTAGTGAGGATAAAGTTATCAATATAAAGAACAAGTATTATGAGATGGATTCTTACTTTTTGGGTATAGAAATTAGGGTAAGAATGACATATAGAAAAGCAGGTGCCAAGAAGAAAGATATCCATTTTTTCATACCAAGTTTGAGAAGCTTTCTTAAGATCATAGAGATATTTCTTAAGGTGGCGGGTTAGAGTCACTCTAAACATAGTCAGGAGGTTGTTCCATGTAGATTTATTCTTGCAAATCCCTATGTAAGAAGAAATATTTAACATCCATCTAATGGACCTCCCATTTATGTGAGGTAGCAAGGGCTAGAACACGGCAAATGAATTAATTTGGGCTATGAGGGAAAAGTTTCCATTGTAGTCAATGAATTCAACTTGCAATAATCCTTTAGCAACTAACCATGACTTATATATTTCAACACTTCCACATGATGCATACTTAGTTCTATAAAACCATTTACATCTAACAAGTTTTCTTCCTTCTGAAAGAGGTACAAGATCCCAAGTATTGTTTTCCATTAAGGAACAATATTCTCCATTCATTTCCATGTCCCAATATGGATGGCCAAAAGCTTAAGCAAATGTGTCTAGATCACGAGTCTTTGAAACTTAATCGAAAAGAAAGGAGGCTTGTTGGAACTATGAACGTGTCTAGTGTTGATATGTATGATCACTGACAAGATCACCAACTACTTCTCACATTGAATGGAACCACCTGGGAAGAAACAGTGTTGGTGCATGTTCATGTTCAATGGATTTGTTTGGAAGAAAGTGAGCAGGTGGAGGTGTATTTTCATCCTCACAATTATCATATGAATAAGAGAAAAAAATAGGAACATAATATGGAACAAACATCGAAGATGGCACAAATGCAAAATTAGGATCGTGGATGACCAAGAGATTTTCCTCAAATTTAACATATCTTATAATAATTATTTCATTGGAATGAGGTTGAAGAAGTCAGTAACCTTTAACTTCTTTAGAATATCCAAAAAAAACACATTTCTCACTTTTAGGCTATAATGCTTTCCTTTTCTCATTAGGAATATGAGCCCATGCTTCACTACCAAATACATAGAAATGGCTTACATCTGGATTAATTTTAGTCCATGCTTCTTTTAGTGTTACATTTTTTTAAGCCTTTGTGGGAGTGCAATTTACTATATAATTTGAACAGTTGATGACTCCCTCCAAATAATTAAGACTTAGTCCCTTAGATTGGATCATACAATTATCCATTTATTTTAATATACAATTCTTTCTCTCAACAACACCATTTTGCTGTGGTGAATATGGAACAACATGTTGCATTTGAATGCCCTATGTAGCGCAGTAACTTGTAAATTTTTTGTTGACATATTCTCCACCATTATATGTTATTAAGGTGCTTTGTAGTTTATGTCCATATCTTTTTTTTACAAGGGCCTTGTAGTCCAAAAACATGTCAAAAACTTCACTCTTAATTTTTAAGAAGTAAACCCAAGTGCATCTAGAGAAGTCATCAATGAAATTTAAGAAACACTTACACCCAAAGAAAGAAGGAGAGGATAGTGGATCACAGATATCACTCCAAACAAGTTGCAAAGGGGCCAAGGTATGATAAGAGGCACATTTGTCAAAATTTTCCCAATGACATTGATTGAGAACAAAACCGACACAAACACCATCTTTGCAAGAAATGAGAGGAAGACTAGTCACCATATTTTGATTACATAGTTGCTGCAATGAGCAATAATTTAGATGACCAAAATACTCATGCCAATTTTTTCTCAACTCATCGTTATGAGAAACAAAAACTGATGAACAACCAGGTAATGTCATCTACAATTCCAGTTACTAGGATATTCTTAGGATCTTTTAAATCCTTGATTACAACTTAGTGAGGTGAAAAATATATGGTTTTACCTTTACCCGAATTATTGATCCAATATATTGATAGAAGATTGCAGGAAAGACTTGGAACACATAATACATCATTAAAATGACCATTATCTACTTGAGCTATTCCATACCCTGTTGGAACATCAGGTTCTGATAGTTCATCAAACTTCTCCTGAAGTTAGTTGGTTGGGTGGTCAACCAACAACTAGAGACAATTGATTAGTTGATAAATCGGAAGTCGACATCAATTGGTCACATAGTCGACTTACCTATTGGTCGAGTAGTAAACTAGCAGTAAGAGATAATCGGTTGATGGATTTACCAAACATGCAATCGACTATGTGTTGGATGCATGGATGGCTGGGTCAACTTAATTTGACTAGCTGATTAGTCAACACAAATTTCCCAGGATCCATTCCAACCATCAACAATTATATCTGGACAAGATCTTCTAGGTTTCAAGTAAGTGGGTTAGGTATATTGACCCAATAAATAAAGGACCTCATGGGTCATTCTAACATGCAAGTTAATATGTTCAATATGCATTATGACTTTCTAATAACAATGCATTGTGCTTAAGCACTGTAATGGCGTCTTTAGACACCATTGATCTTATGTGAAGTTATTTATCTTCAATTATTTTGCAAATTCTATTATTTGTTTCACACAGAGTTACACCCAATCCCCAACATGGTATTAGAGTTAATGGTTTAGACCTCACTTGTCATATTCAAATCTTGTTGAGTCTGATCTATTTGTGATTGAATCTAAGCCATTGACTTGTTGATTGTAACCCGTGGATTAGAACAAATCTGTTAGATATCAAAGATGGCTAGAAAATCATTTATGTTGTTCTAAATGGAATGAACTATGTTGAATGGGAACCATATATGGAGAATTTTATAAAAAGTAAGGGACTTTGGCAATATACAAAGACTGTGATTCCATATCCGATGGATGACCAAATGAAGTTTGTTGTCAACGAAAACAAGGATGAGATTGTGGGGGTCATCACGACCTATATCTCGTGGGATATTCTGTTCCATACTAGTGGAATTGACTATCCTAATAAATTATGGAAGAAGTTAAAGTCTTTATTCGACAAATTCAACGAAATCCAAGTAATGAAATTTGATAAAGATTTGATCTCTCTTGATCCTCATTTCTTTGATGGAATCAAGGACTATTTTGCGCGTGTGAAATAACTGCAGTTGAAATTGGGTGAATGTGGGAAGAAGTATCAGAAGAAAGACAAAAAACTCATCGATCTAGTCTTGATGAATATGAGAACACCATTCAACGTGCAAAGTATATTTTGACCTTTATTGATGATCTCTGTAGATTTTGTTGGGTATTTCTTAAAAAATAAGAATCATGTCTTTGAAAAGTTCAAGGAATTTAGGATATTGGATGAAAAACAATGTGATCGACCTATCAAGTGTTTTAGATTAGGTAATGGTGGTGAGTATGTCAATTGACCATTTGAAGAATACCTTGTTTGATATGGTATTGAGTGGCAACAAAATGTTCCTCATACTCCTCAATAGAATGGTATTGTAGAATGTGAGAACCATACATTAGTTGAAATGGTTCATTGTATTTTGCATGCCAAAAAATTTCCCACTCGCTTCTAGGATGATGTTGTTTATTATGAAAATTATATCCTGAATCATATTTCAACTCGAGCTATCCATTCTGTGACTCCCTTCGAATGACAGTGTGGAAGAAATCCCTCCGTTGACCATCTCCATGTATTCGGATGTGTTTCTTGGTCTCATATTCCTAATGATAGCAAGAATAAACTATATGCAAAGATTCATGCTTGCATCATGATGNATTCTGTGACTCCCTTCGAATGACAGTGTGGAAGAAATCCCTCCGTTGACCATCTCCATGTATTCGGATGTGTTTCTTGGTCTCATATTCCTAATGATAGCAAGAATAAACTATATGCAAAGATTCATGCTTGCATCATGATGGGGCTACTCCGAAGAATCTAAAGCCTATCAAATGTTTTTCCATGTCAAATGAAAAATCATCATCAAACTAAATGTGTGGTTTGATGAGAAGTATTCAAACATTAAGTTGTTGAATGATTCCTATGGTTTATTACAGAATGGTCCCCTTAATGTTTTTTCCAACAATGGTACACCTATTCTGATTTTCAGTCCTTCGATTAGACAATTGAACTCTATTCCTATTTTGATTGGGTTGTTGACCTTTGTTCCCGGCTTAACTAGTCAGTTGATTTGTATTTCAACTGGTCCTCCATATCCTTCGACTAAACATATTCCTTATTTTGATTGACCTTCTGTAGTGGATATCAATTCACACCTTTCTTGCCTACCTAGATGAGTTGTTAAGATGATTGAATTTTCTAGTCCCGATGTTGGTGATATATATTTAGGCTGAAAAATCATAGTCAGAAGAAACATACCTATGTTTCTTTGATGACTTGTGTTCTTGAAACTTGTGATCCTATTACCTACTCAAATTCACAAGGAAAACCTGCATGGGAACAAGCCTTGCAGGCTAATATGGATTCTCTTTTGAAGAATCACACTTGGGAAAGAACATATTGAAATATCGATGGGTCTATAAAACCAAATTCACCTCTGAAGGTGTTTTTAAGCATCATAAAGCTCACTCGGTCGCTAAAGGATTCTCTCAACAAGAAGGAATCAACTACATTGAGACCTTTTCTCTTGTTGAAAAGATGAATTATGTTCGACTGATTTTTTCCCTTGTTGCTCGTTTTGGATGGAAGATCCACCAAATGGTTGTGAAAAGTGACTTCCTTCATGGTGACTTATCTAAAGAAATTTTCATGGAATAACCTCCTAGTTTTGTGACAGATTGTAACATTTTTTGTCGACTTCAAAAGTCTCTTTATGGTTTGAAGCAAGCCCCCAAAGCTTGGTATGATTATATCGACTGTTTCTTTCTCCATATTGGTTTCAAACCTTGTGAATCTGATCAAAGTTTATATGTACTCCATACTCATGAAAATACCTTGATTATTGTTGTATATGTTGATGAACTGGTCATAATTGGAAATAACAATGATCACATTCTTATATTGAATAACCAACTTGTTGACTCCTTTGATATGACATATATTGGTATTCTTCTCTATTTTTTTGGTCTTCAAGTATTACCTCTAACTGATGGTTTGTTCATTTCTCAATCTCAATATGTAATGGATCTCTTGGATTGTTTTCGAATGGTAGACTGTAAGTCATCTGCTACTCATTTTCAATATGGATTTAATCTGAGTAAATATTGTCATTTTCTAAGGTTGACGACACCCTTTATCGACAACTAGTAAGTAGCCTTATTTATCTCACCCACAGTCGGCCTAAAATTTCTTTTTTTCTATTAGTGTGGTTTCTTGGTTTATGCAAGATCCCAAAGGAATCCACTGGAAATATGTCAAAAGGATTGTTCAATATCTTAAGAGCACCTCTCACCTTGGTATCGAATATTGTTGTAGTCTAGAATCGTTAGTTGACTTCACTGACTCCAACAGGGTAGGTGAAGGAGATAATCAGAAGTCCACCTCTGGTTATGTGTTTCACTTTAGTAGTGGACCTCTAATTTGGTCGTGCAAGAAACATAAGTTAGTATCTTTATTGACTACAATAGTCGAGTATCGTGGCACTGTTAATGCAAGAACAAAGGCAGTTTGGATTCCTCATCTCTTAAGTGAACTTGGGTTTCCTTTCTTGGCCTCGTCTACTCTCTACTATGATAACCCGGGTGTGATTCAAGCTGCTGACAATCTTGTTGCTCACAGTAAAATGAATCATGTCGATCTTCATGGTCACTATTTGAGACAATTAGTTCAAGAGAAAGTTGTCACTCTTGTCTACTGTAGAATAGATGATCATATTTCTGATATCTTTACCAAACCTTTGYCTGAAGCTAAGTTTGTCAAGCTACATACTATGCTTGGGCTTCAGGAAGMTGCAATTATGAGGGGGTGTCCTGGTGAATTAATTTCACCTACTGAATCTCCAGAGCCATGTTTTTATGGGGGGAAGGGGAGGGTGTTGGAAATTTAGGTTCTGATGGTTCATCACACTTATCCTAGAGTCATTCATTCGAGTAGTCGACCAACAATTGGAGACAGTCAATCGAGCGATCGATCGAAAATCAACATCAATCGGTCTCCTGTTGGTCGAGTAATCGACTAGTAGTCGGAGAAAATTGGTAGATGGATCGACTAGCCATGCAATTGAATATATCTTGGACACATGGATATTCAGGTCGACTTAATTTGACTAGTCGACTAATCAACATATATTTCCCGGGATCCGTTCCAACCATCGACAATTATATGTGGACAAGGTCTTCCAGGTTTCGAGGAAGCAGGTTAGATATTGAAACTATAAATAAAGGACCTCATGGGTCATTCTAACATGCAAGTCAATATGTTCAATATGCATTGTGACGTTTTGATGACAATGTGCTATGCTTAAGTGTTGTAATGTTGTTATTAGACACCACCAATCTTATGTGAAATTATTTCTCTTCGATTATTCTACATATTCTATTATTTGTTTCATACAGGGTTACACACATTCCCTGTAGACCCTATAAAAATAAGAGATATATCATCACCAATAGATATTTGTTTGGTGTTACATTCATCAAGAAAAGAAAATTCCTTTATCCTTAGCCATATGATAATATGCTCCAGAATTAATAATCCACTCATCATGATAAGAAGTAGATGTTGCATTGAAGGAGAAAATAGAAGAAAAAAGTGCATATCCATGAGAAGAAGAGTTAGAATAAGAAGAATCAATATTGATGTTGTTCGTATTCATTGTTTCTTCTAAGGTTTCCATCTTTTTAAAACATTTAGTCTCAAGATGACCATTTCGCCCACAAAAATTGCAACACCTGACAATATTCTTACTTTTTGTTTTGGTCCTTTATCACCATTGGGAGTAGAAGCTAGTTGAGAGGGTTTGGGACCCTTTTGTTTTCTTCTTCTTTTTGTTGTGAGGATGTTTCTTCTTTGGATGCTTGGTTTTATTTTTCTGTTGGGCCACTAAGGCTTTGTTAGATGTACCTGCAATGTTGAACTCCAAGTTGCAAGATATTATCTTTCTCTCTAATTAGAGAATCACAAAAGGACTCAAGAGTGGGAGCTTGGTAAGAACCCTATATAACTTCTATGGTGGCATAAAAGGTAGATATAAATATAGAATATGCACTTATACCAAACTTAGCAAGAATAACATATATGTAGTGGTCATCCTTTAGATTCATTTTGCAGTCTTGAAGTAAAAGTCTAAGTTTTTTGAACTTAGATAAATAATCTTCAATGCAAGAAAAATCATTAGGACTTAAAGTCATTAACTAATTTTCAATCCTATGGGATAGAGTCACATTGTGTTTACCAAATTTTCAATCTGGTGGGATCAAATCACATTTTGTTTACCAAATATGACTTCTAGCTTAGCTTAGGATTCATTTGGGTCATCAATTATTTGAAGGTGAAAATCTAAATTAGGAGAGATGGAAATTCTGATGAATCCACATGCTTCATCATTTTTGTTATCTAATTTGAATTTATTTTTGGCATAAGTGGGAGCTTTCTCTTTTCCCAAGGTAATCTGGTACAATCCTTTACTTCTTAGTACATCCTCCATATGGAATTTCCATAAAAGGTAGTTGGTACCAGTAAGAAAAAGATCACTTGGAGAATCCATATTGAAAGAGGAAGATAATATGGTTTCAAAAGATGAAATTGGTTTTCTAGATGGAAATCTCTTGAAAAAATAGGTTGTTTAAAAAAACCACTAAAAATGAACTTTGGATGTGAAAGTTGTGCCCTTTAAAAAAAAGGCATAAGCGATAGCCAAAGTGCTATGTGTCAGGTAGAAGTTGGCCCATATGGTGATGAATGCACAATGAAGTGGCCGAGTAAAAAAACAATTCCTTTCTCTAACTTTTCCTATAAGCTCACTTTTACTAATAAGTTACTTATGAAGTGACCCACTTTTATCAATTACGGAAGAAGTTAAAGTATTTATTAGACAAATTCAACGAAGTCCAAGTGATGAAATTTAATAAATAATTGATCTCTCTTGATCCTCATTGTTTCGATGGAATCAAGGACTATTTGGCGCGTGTGAAATAACTGCAATTGAAATTGGGTGAATGTGGGAAGAAGTATCAGAAAAAAGACAAAAAACTCATCGAGCTAGTCTTGATGAATCCGAGAACACCATTCAACCTGTTTAGTTTGACATTTCGAATCAACTGGCAGGCATGCAAAAAAGATGGTAGGGATTATACCTTTGATTCTTAATGTGTCTTACTAATTAATGATAAACATAGATTGATTGATGAAGGGAATCTTGGTGGAAAACATCAAGCTTACTTTCTCAAGGAAAAGGGTAAGATGAATAATAAGGAAAGAGGACGGTTTGATACCCCTATACATAGACTGAAATGTCTCAACCAAAAAAATAAAGGGAGGATCAAAATAAGAAAACATGTCAGTATTGTGGAAAGACTAGACATGTGGAGAAAATCTGCTACAAGAAGTAAGATGACTTAGAGGATAAGGTCAAGCAAATTGAAGGAGACGTGTCGACTGTTTGTCGACTTACTGATAATTTCACCTTCCAAGTCAGAACCTCTCAAGGGTTTCTTTCTCATTCTATGCATAATAATTGGGTAGTCAATTTTGGGTGTACTCATCATATGGCCAAGGAAGCTTCCTTGTTCACATCCCTGGATAAAGCTACATAGTGAAAGATCTATGTTGTTGATAATTTTTCTCTCGATATCGTTGGTTGTGTTGATGTTCCTTATCAACATGGAAAAATTATTGACGTCTATCATGTTCCCAATCTGAGCATAATTTTTTTGTCAGTTTCTCAATTGACAAAGATAGGTAAGATTATGGAGTTTTGGATAGATTAGTTCTTTGTCAGGGATCTGAAAAGTGGTTAGTTGGTTGTCGCAAGAGGGTTTCTTGATCCAA
Organism: Picea sitchensis; assembly: GCA_010110895.2. Lineage (NCBI taxonomy): Eukaryota > Viridiplantae > Streptophyta > Pinopsida > Pinales > Pinaceae > Picea > Picea sitchensis. Next base: position 45,287 of record SNQJ01S0020462.1, read on the forward strand.
AGGATGATATGCACAATTTTTGTAACTTGAATTGACCTGAACTTAAACTAAATTCTCTCATTTCTCACACTAATGAACGAAGTTGAACTTGGCATGAACGACTTGGACAACTCAATTATCGAAGTCTGAAGTCGATGGAAATGTAGAAGATGGTTGCTGGTCTACCTAAAGTTCTCCCCCCCGATGGAGTCAGTAGAGGATGTGAATTGGGTAAAATCATCATTAGGCACCCTTCAAATATGGAAATGCATGATGAGCACAAAAACTATAGGAACCTATTCATAGTGATCTATGTTTCATCAATATACCTTCCTTAGCAGGTGAAAAGTATATTTTGACCTTTATTGATGATCTCTGTATATTTTCTTGGGTCTATTTCTTAAAAAATAAGAATCATGTCTTTGAAAAGTTCAAGGAATTTAGGGAATTGGATGAAAATCAATGTGATCAACCTAACAAGTGTTTGAGATTAGATAATGGTGGTGAGTATGTCAATTGACCGTTTGAAGAATACCTTGTTTGATATGGTATTGATTGGCAAAGGTCTGTTCCACATACTCCTCAATAGAATGGTATTGTAGAATCCAAGAACCATACATTAGTTGAAATGGCTCATTGTCTTTTGCATGCCAAAAAGTTTCCCACTCGCTTCTGGGATGATGTTGTTTATTATGAAAACTATATCCTGAATCGTATTTCAACTCGAGCTATCCGTTTTGTGACTCCCTTCAAATGACAATGTGGAATAAATACCTCCATTGACCATCTCCATGTATTTGGATGTGTTGCTTGGTCTCATATTCCTGATGATAGAAAGAAGAATATGGATGAAAAGATTCATGCTTGCATCATGATGGGGATACTCCGAAGAATCTAAAGCCTATCAAATGTTTTGCCATGCCAAATGAAAAATCATCATCAAACGAAATCTGTAGTTTGATGAGAAGTATTCAGGCATTAGTTGTTGAATGATTCTTATGGTTTATTATAGGATGGTCCCCTTGATGTTTTTTCCAACAATGGTACACCTGTTCTGATTTTCAGTCCTTCGACTAGACAGTCGAAATCTATTTCTATTTCGATTGGGTTGTCGACCTTTGTTCCGGACTTAACTAGTCAGTTGATTTGTATTTCAATTGTTCCTCCATATCCTTCGACTAAATATATTTCTTATTTTGATTGACCTTCTGTAGTGGATATCAATTCACACCTTTCCTGCCTACCTAGATGATTTGTTAAGATGATTGAATTTGCTAGTCCCGATGTTGGTGACATTTATTTAGGACAGATAAATCATAGTCAGAAGCAACATACCTGTGTTTCTTTGATGACTTGTGTTCTTGAAACTTTTGATCCTATTACCTACTCAAATGCACAAGGAAAACCTGCATGGGAACAAGCCATGTAGGCTAAGATGGATTCTCTTATGAAGAATCACACTCGGGAAAGAACATATTGAAATATCAATGGGTCTATAAGACCAAATTCACCTCTGAAGGTGTTGTTAAGAATCATAAATCTTGCTTGGTCGCTAAAGGATTCTCTCAAAAAGAAGGAATCAACTACATTGATACCTTTTCTCTTGTTGCAAAGATGAATTATGTTTGACTGTTTCTTTCCTTTGTTGCTCATTTTGGATGGAATATCCACCAGATGGTTGTGAAAAGTGCCTTCCTTCATGGTGACTTATCTAAAGAAATTTTCATGGAATAACCTCCTAGTTTTGTGACAGATTGTAACATTTTTTGTCGAGTTCAAAAGTCTCTTTAGGGTTTGAAGCAAGCCCCCAGAGCTTGGTATGATTATATCGATTATTTATTTCTCCATATTGGTTTCAAACGTTGTGAATCTAATCAAAGTTTATATGTACTCCATACTCATGAAAATACCTTGATTATTGTTGTATATTGATGTAGGAGCATCTCTCCATGCAGCCAGCCAGCCAGCCACGTCAGTGCGCATGCATTCGTATGCTAAGAAGGAGGCGCAACCTCATTTAAAATTGTAATGAATGTAATTAAATATGCTTAGGCTGGTGAGCCAAGAAAGCCATGCCTTTGCGCAGGCTGTAGATAAGATAGGCATTTAATATGTGTAGTGGCTGAGATCTAGATCCGATCTTGGACTAGACGACCCATTCATTGTAATTTAATAGAGTAGGTGAACCTGGAGGAATGAGAACTTAGGTAAAAGAGATTTTCAGATCTCGTTTTGAAAAAGGAGTGATAGTAGAGAAGAGCCGAGAGAGAGCTCGAGGAACACCTTGTAAAATACAGGCAATTTTCCATTTTTAATAAAAACAACAGTTTTCCTACATGTCGTTCTGTGTTATGTGGCTATCTGTATATGTTCCTTTTATATTGTGAATGTATGCTGTAGTTGTACCTTTGCAGGGTTGTTTTGATTTCAGGTTGAAGGTCTTTGAGGCTTCACACCAGGAGGGTGTGACAGAACGTTGAGGTTCTGATAGCCGTGCACAGGAGGATGCGCTTCTGAACTCTGAGGAGTCAGACGAAGATGTGCTGAGGCACCAGACTGAAATCATCAACTCAGGGAGAAGCATACCTGTGGGGTTGCTGAACACATCAGGAGGCAAGGCTGTGTGGCTGAGACACAGTTGCAGACAGAATCATTGAGGATTATGTAGGAGCTCTGCCAAGTGGGCATTGAGCATATGCACAAGGTGCAGCTGGAGGAAGAACTCTGCTGTGAGTTCTTAAGGAAGACCAAAATCACTAAGGATTCTGAGAAGCTCTGCCAGGAGGGCATTGAGCGTGTGTGCAGGAGTGCAGAAAGGAAGGAACTCTGTTGGGAGTTCAAAGGAAACAGAATAACTGAGGATTCTGGAAGACTCTGCCAGGTGGGCATCGAGCAGGTGCCTAGTTGCTCAGAGGATAGAACTGTTAGAGGTTCTGGGGAGAAGATACTTCGCCAGGAGGGAGTCGAAAAAGTGTGCAGGTAGGCACAGAGGTGAAGAGAACTCTTTGAGTTCTAAAGCGGAAGGAAGAATCCACTAAGGGATTCTCACAGGGTTGCTAGACACCCAGAAGCACTCAACCAGGAGGTTGCTTGAGAAAAGGACCAGGAAGGTATTGTATTCCCCATCTGAGGGAGGAAGAAAGCAAAACCCCCCCCCAAGGGGTCTGAGTGTTTATGCAAGCTCGGAAGAGATAGCAGCCTGGTGCGTGAAGACTCTGCAAAGAGTGCAGGAGTCGGAGGAATCCTTTGAGGATTCGATAGAAGAAGAAAAGCTCAGGAGGAGTAAGTGTTTGTACGCGCACGGCGAGACTCGAAGTTGTGGAGCTCGCAGAGGAGAAGGCAAAGGTCGAGACCTTTGAAAGACGAAAATTCTTCCAAGTCTCGGAAGAACGCGCGAAGCTCAGGAGGGAGCGACAACAGTCGTTGGATCGGCGGATAGAGAGATTCAGACCATCTAGGAGTTTACGTCCAGGAGAAGCTCAGAAGGAGCGCACGGGAAGGGGAAACCGATAGCCGTCGGATCTCACGAAGGAATCCCTTAAGCCATTAGATCGGGAGAAGTTGCGCGAAGGTTAGCCTCAGGAGAAGGAGCGCACGAGGAGGATTGATCTGAGCCATCAAAATCTGGAGCAGACATCCCGTCAGCCGTCGGATCGAGCTGGAGCTGCACAGGGTTTAGCAGTTGGGATATCGACCATCGGGAAATCAGAGTTCTCGAGGTCATGAGCATCAGGACATCAATCGCTGCGAAATCCCGACGAGGATCAGAGCCGTCCGTTGGCAGAGGACACGTGGCAATCATTTAGCGCTATCGGAGTTGAAGCCATCGGGATATCGGGGATCCCGTAGACAAGTGGTTTATACATTATGAAATCGTGATCCGCGAAACCCCGATGAGTGGAGGCCAGCTGTCAGCGATACAGAGGAAATCGAGAATCGGGATATCGGAAATCCCGGGAGCAAGGGTTTCGTGCATCGTAGAATCGCGAAACGTGATTTCCCGATAAGACCTTGGAGCGTGGGCCACACTGACTGTCTGGAGGACAGGTGGCAGATTTTTAGTGACAGGTGAAAGGAATGTTGACAGGTCAGTGACCGGGACCCATCGGAGGATCGGGAATCGGAGAATCGCGAATCCAAAGGGTGCGTGCACATTGACGTCGCAAACTCCGAAACTCCGATGAACAGAAGTCGGCTGCGGTCACATAATAACGGTCACGTGGACCAGGGTTGAGTCTGAAGGGCTAGCCACAAAGTAAAGCGTGTCGGCAACCGGAGGATCGGGGATTTAGAGGACGTGCACGCGTTGTCATCACAAGTGTCGAAACTCCGACAGAAGGTAACCCCGATAAGTGGTAAGACCAAGGTCATGGGGTAATGGTCGCATGGAACAGAGTATAGCCGTTAGGGGCTAGTGTGTAGAAGGAGCTGATCGAAGAATCAGTGATCGGGATTTCAAAGGGGAAAGAACTCTTGACGGCGGAAACACCGAAACCCCAAACCCCGATACAGAGTCGGGGATAACCACGGTCAAGTGCAGAAGGCTGAGAGGTGGAAATAAGGACCTATGGACTGGGTCAGATTCAAGTAGAGGGACTCCCGCAGGGAATCTAAAGAGCCGCTTCAGCTCAGAAGAGAGGGGATTGTAATCGATCCTGAGAGCGGGTGAGTCAGAGGTGTATGGTTACATCATCGTCTGCGTCATATATGTTGATGAACTGGTCATAATTGGAAATAACAATGATCACATTCTTATATTGAAGAACCAACTTGTTGACTCCTTTGATATGACATATATTGGTATCTTGCACTATTTTTTGGGTCTTCAAGTATTACCTCTAACTGATGGTTTGCTCATTTCTCAATCTAAATATGTAATGGATCTCTTGGATTGTTTTCTAATGGTAGACTGTAAGTCATGTGCTACTCATTTTCAATATTGAGTTAATCCGAGTAAATATTGTCATTTTCTAAGGTTGACGACACCCTTTATCGACAACTAGTAAGTAGCCTTATTTATCTCACCCACAGTCGGCCTAAAATTTCTTTTTTCTATTAGTGTGGTTTCTCGATTTATGCAAGATCCCAAAGGAATCCACTGGAAATATGTCAAAAGGATTGTTCATTATATTAAGATTACCTCTCACCTTGGTATAAAATATTGTTGTAGTCTAGATTCGTTAGTTGACTTCACCGACTCCAACAGGGTAGGTGAAGGAGATGATCGAAATTCCGCCTCTGGCTATGTGTTTCACTTTAGTAGTGGACCTCTAATTTGGTCATGCAAGAAACATAAGTTAGTATCTCTATTGACTACACAATTTGAGTATCGTGGCACTATTAATGCAAGAACAAAGGTAGTTTGGATTCCTCAGCTCTTAAGTGAACTTGGGTTTCCTTTCTTTGCCTCAACTATTCTCTTTTGTGATAACCAGAGTGTGATTCAAACTGCTGACAATCCTGTTGCTCATAGTAAAATGAATCATGTCGATCTTCATGCTCACTATTTGAGACAATTAGTTCAAGATAAAGTTGTCACTCTCGTCTACTGTAGAATACATGATCATATTTCTGATATCTTTACCAAACCTTTGTCTGAAGCTAAGTTTTTCAAGCTACGTACTATGCTTGGGCTTCAAAAAGCTGCAAATATGAGGGGGTGTCCTAGTGAATTAATTTCACCTACTGAATCTCCAGAGCCATGTTTTGATGGGGGTGGGGTAGGGTGTTGGAACTTCAGGTTCTGATGGTTCATCACACTTATCCTGGAGTCATTAATTTAGGAAGTCAACCAAAAATTGGAGACAATCAATCGAGCGATCGATCGAAAGTCGACATCAATCGATCTCCTGTTGGTCGAGTAGTCGACTAACAATTGAATAAAATTGGTAGATGGATGGACTAGACATGAAATTGAATATATCTTGGACACATGGATATTCAGGTCGACTTAATTTAACTAGTCGACTAATCAACATATATTTCCTGGGATCCATTCCAACCATCGAAAATTATATTTGGACAAGGTCTTCCAGTTTTCGAGGAAGCAGGTTAGATATTGAAACTATAAATAAAGGACCTCATGGGTCATTCTAACTTGCAAGTCAATATGTTCAATATGCATTGTGACGTTTTGATCACAATGTACTATGCTTAAGTGCTGTAATGTTGTCTTTAGACACCACCAATATTATGTGAAATTATTTCTCTTCGATTATTCTACAGATTCTATTATTTGTTTTATACAGGGTTACACACTATCCCCTGTAGACCCTACAAAAATAAGAGATATATCATCACCAATAGATATTTGTTTGGTGTTACATTCATCAAGAAAATAAAATTTCTTTATCCTTAGCCATATGATAATATGCTCCAGAATTAATAATCCACTCATCATGATAAGAAGTAGATGTTGCATTGAAGGAGAAAATAGAAGAAAAAAGTGCATATCCATGAGAAGAAGAGTTAGAATAAGAAGAATCAAGATTTATGTTGTGCTTATTCATTGTTTCTTCTAAGGTTTCCATCTTTTTAAAACATTTAGTCTCAAGATGACCATTTCGCCCACAAAAATTGCAACACCTGTCAATATTCTTACTTTTTGTTTTGGTCCTTTATCACCATTGGGAGTAGAAGCTAGCCGAGAGGGTTTGGGACCCTTTTTTTTTCTTGTTGTTGTTGTTGTTGTGAGGATGTTGCTTCTTTGGATTCTTGGTTTTATTTTTCTATTGGGCCACTAAGGCTTTGTTAGATGTACCTGCAGTGCTGAACTCCAAGTTGCAAGAGATTATCTTTCTCTCTAATTAGAGAATCACAAAAGGACTCAAGAGTGGGAGCTTTGTAAGAACCCAATATAGCTTCTATGGTGTCATAAAAGGTAGATATAAAGATAGAATATGCACTTATACCAATCTTAGCAAGAATAACATATATGTAGTGGTCATCCTTTAGATTCATTTTGCAGTCTTGAAGTAAAAGTCTAAGTTTTTTGAACTTAGATAAATAATCTTCAATGCAAGAAAAATCATTAGGACTTAAAGTCATTAACTAATTTTCAATCCGATGGGATCGAGTAACATTGTGTTTACCAAATTTTCAATCTGGTGGGATYGAATCACATTGTGTTTACCAAATATGACTTCTAGCTTAGCCTAGGCTTCATCTAGGTSATCAATTCTTTGAAGGTGAAAATGTAAATTAGGAGAGATGGAAATTCCGATGAATCCACATGCTTCATAATTTTTATTATCTATTTTGAATTTATTTTTGGCATAAGTGGGAGCTTGCTCTTTTCCCAAGGTAATCTGGTACAATCCTTTACTTCTTAGTACATCCTGCATATGGGATTTCCATAAAAGGTAGTTGGTACCAGTAAGAAAAACATCACTTGGAGAATCCATATTGAAAGAGGAAGATAATATAGATTCAAAATATGAAATAGGTTTTCTAGATGAAAATCTCTTGAAAAAATAGGTTGTTTAAAAAAAACCCCACTGAAAATGAACTTTGGATGTGAAAGTTGTGCCCTTTTAAAAAAAAGGCATAAGCGATAGCCAAAGTGCTATGTGTCAGGTAGAAGTTGGCCCACATGGTGATGATTGCACAATGAAGTGGACGAGTAAAAAAAATAATTCCATTCTCTAACTTTTCCTATAAGCTCACTTTTACTAATAAGCTACTTATGAAGTGACCCACTTTTATAGAATAAGTGAGAGTCAATTTTACAATGAGGTTACTTTAAAAATTAAAGTTGTATGCAAAATAAAACTAAATAAAAGAATATTAAAGATACTTTATAGTGATTCACTTTTATATTTTAAGTGAAATGCACTTTACAATAAAATTATGAGAGAACTCAAGTTTGTATGAACCTTTTCAAAAAGTAACTTAAAAAGAAGAGACTTGAACTCAAGACTTCTTATTAAGTAAAACAACTTTCAACCAAGTGAGCTAGTGCAAAATATATAACAATTTTAATGGAGGAGAGGTTTTTTTTTTAACTCTTTACCTCAAAGTGTGTTCTTACCCCCAAAACCCTTGTTTTTGCCCACAAACAACTTCAACATGGTCACACACAAAAACAAACGAAATTTCGAAAAAATAATTTTTGAATCACAAAAATAATGGGGTTAGATCTTGGTTAGATTACTTGGAAAATGCAAGTTCTCTCTCTGTTTCTGATTTGTTGACCTCACATAAAGCACAAATAAAAGAGCATATGAAGAAAATAAAACACTTTCGCTTTATTTTTTATTTGTTGAGATTGCATAGAGCGCACAACAAAGAACATATGTAGACCAAAAAGAGTAGCAAACTAGGAATAAAAACAATAAAAACCAAAATATTAATTATGTATTTTTTTTAAATGTGGTATTCTGAGTTTATACCTCCAGATCTGACAAAAATGATTGTATCTTGGGAAAACGAAAACCATTTTGAGTGAAATTAAAAGTGTTTTCAATTGAAAGTAACACTCTAGACACAATGGAATAATTGACTCAACCCAAAAATGCACATAAATAGAAGAACCTAGAAAATAGGCAACACAAGTTTGAATCTTGATCTACAATGAGAGAAAGTCTTCAAAAGGGATCTAATACCATGTTCAAAAAAATAGGGTATTCCCACATAGGAGTAAAACCTTCAGTAACCACTCACACAACTAGATAAAATATCAATAAACCGATGTTTTTACGTGGTTAAAACCCTCGAAGAGAAGAATAGTCCACGGTCCCAACCAACGTGGCCACTTGAGGAAATATATTTGTAACATCCCCAGTTTTAAGCCACACAAATTATAATGTAATTGTATAAATGTGATTTAGGATGGTGAGACAATATGTTTGGGGAAAAGATCTCATATTGATTAATATGGCCAAGGGACAAGATATGTAAAAGGTATATTGAAAAAGATTAATAAAAATAATAATTGTTGGCTACGATACAAGAGGGATGAAAACAATGGGGGTCTATGATTCCAAAAGAGAGAGGGGTCCAAGGGGAGATTTTATTCATGGGTATTAATCCAAACTCACATTCCTAAAATTATTATAATTATGTATAGCCTTCTATTTGTTGTTGAGTGTTTCCAAATACAATCATTAAGCTCATGTAAGAGGGTCTGTGTGAGGAGTCACATCCAATAATTATTGGGAGCATGGGGCTGAAGTACAATCATCTTTGGGAGGAATTAGAGTCAAACAATCAAGGGAGAAGACAAATTCGTATGCAGAAGGGGGACAATTTTTACATGCACATTTTGGGCAATAAGAGGGGAGTTGAGTGTTGGGAAGAGCACCGATCATTTTTGGGTTGTGTTTTATGTTGGAAATGTGGTATGTGTGCCTGGAAAATGAGCTGTAAGATTGTAGTGAATTTTCCTGTTGAGGAAATGGTTCAAGAGCCTTGTGAAGGTTGCTGTGAACAATCCTAGAGCAACTGAGATTTCCTAGAGTCCCCAACTGAGAGATTTCTAGGAAACCGAGTGCACTGGAAGCCCTAAGAAATGAATTGTATAGATCGAGGGACTATGAGTAGTGAAGGGGGTACATTCCTTGGGTTGTGCAGGTTGTGGGGAAGAGAGTTGGTGGAGAGAAAATGTTGTTGGAGTACAACGTAGGTGTGCTGCTGCTAAATGTGGAGACTGTACATCCGGGAGAACCGGATCTCCTTGTGGATTCATAGCCTCATCTTGGGGGTGGCCTGTTGTTGAGAGATAATGAACACCATTTTCTATAACTGGGAGGTTCATCCTCCATATGCAATAAGTTTGTTAATTATTAATAGATAAGTGTTCCCTTGTTTTTATTATGAATATTCCATTGTGTAAATGAATATCTAAATGTTGTGTGTTTGCTAGTTTAACTGAACAATTGAATTCATGTTTTAATATATGTTGTTAGATGCATGTTAAATTATGGGCTTGCTTCCCCTTGAGTTATTTTATATGTATGGGGGAGTTTTTAATTTGTATTTAGAAGGATAAGTCATTTTTGTGGTGATGGGACTCAACTTAGAGGCTACGTACATTACATATTGGTATCAGAGATTCTGGTTCAACACTGGACCTATATGGGCCAAGGATCAGTGTGAATTTGGTAAAATTCATTGTGATGGATATTTTTTCTATGACATATTTTGGGGAAATTTACGAAACTAGAGAGAAATACCCAAATTTATAAACGATTAAGCTTGAAATTCGTCTCAGAACCCTCTAAGAAATGATCAAGGAATTTAATCTGTAGATTGCAAAGTTAAAATTCGACTTGGAAGGTCGAACTTCATGTTTTAATGGTCACTATTGAATTTGGAGGAGTTTGATGGATGACGACCAAGATCATGTTTGATTTTGAAATCAACGACCCAGATTCATTATAGAACAACCCAAAAACTTGTAATTTTTTGGTGATTGAGAAAATGAAACACATCAACAACCATGATTCATTTTCGGAGTTTTGAAAATGGAGTGAATTGATGACTAGGATTCATTTACTGAGTTTTGCAAGTGGATAAAATCAGTGGTTGAGATGTTGGTTGTGGAGCCTGATTATCTTCCTGATTCAGAGGTCCTTGCTTTCAGCCGTGTTTATACCCCATGAAGTATTTACACCCCAGAAGTATGTACACTCTTCCACGCGGGGGAGTGCAGAGGGGGGGTACTCCCTCTACGGGGTCCGGGGGGCCTATCTCCCCGGCTGGGGGGTCTGGGGGCAAGCGGGCCCCCAACAGGGGTTCGGGGGCGAAGCCCCCGAAGAAAAAATTGCCTTGTAAAAGTATATTGTAATTTCACTATAAATCTGGAACTTTCATTATAAGGTCGCAGATCTAACGGTAGAGATTATGTTAGGGTTTTTTTCCCTAGAAGGCAACCCTCTTTTATGAGGGAAATGTATTGCGGCTATGGATGATGGTGGATATTGTATTCTGAGAGAGGAGACAGTGAGAGAAAGAAGAGGAAGTTACAGTGGGTTTTGTTGTAGGTTGTATCCCTTCATTTGCTGGATAATAATAAAGGAAGGACCTGGCAATTTCTCTGGTGGACATAGCCCACACTGGGTGAACCACGTAAATCTGTGTCTCTC